>JAQFVV010012508.1:615876-700085 GCA_028023455.1 Epiperipatus broadwayi | reverse complement strand
AGCAATTTATGTTACAAAGTTTTCGACTGTGATCAAGTAATACTGTTTTAAATTAACAGCTTCATAAATTTGAAATTAAATTTGTTACGTAATTTAAATTTACATCTTGTAAACAGGGTTAGAGAATCCGATTGATACAATACATATTATTCACATATGACGATTATTTTGGCGTTTTTATTAATTAGGACATTTTAAACTTATAAACCCTGCAGTAATTTGAGTTATTTTTTTATAATACTAAAGTGCAATTCCGATTATGTTTTTGATGTGTCACTCAAGAATTCTGAATATCTGGTTTAACTGAATTATAAAAATGGTACAGTTGTGTTTGATTATTTTACATATTTTCCAAGTCATTGTGAACTATTTAATATTTTTTTCAAGTATTATTATTTTTGGATTTTAATATAAGTGATTTAACTGGTTTCCATGTATTACGGCATATGTATATGCACGTATGTGCCTATACCTTAAATTTATTCATTCATTTGCATAAAACTGCATTTACTCAAGTGTTTATGTTTGTGTGTGTATATATATACACACCCGTAAAAAAAACATGTTAATTAAAAGTTGAAAGAAATTATGTAGTTGTGTAATATTTTTTTTCTTACTCTCATATGTCATAGCATCGGCCGGGAAGCTAACCCGACAACTGTCGTAAGGCAGCTGGGCTGACTTTTCGACCACCAATGCTTGACAAATTCAAAAGTGAACTTTGATTTCCTCTTTATTAATCGTACTCTCACGGTAAAAGATGTCCATTTGAATACGACAAACACTTTAGATGAAAATATGTCTCAAGTATCTCACAAATGTAATCTCAATAAGTTATTGCTTTATAAATTAGCTGTCCGCAAAAATATGTTGTAATTTTGTTTTAAACACGATGTGACCAAATAATCTAAGTAAATGACAATCAAAGGCATATTGCCGCTAGGGATAATTATAGCAAACTATAGCCAGAAGACATTTCCATTATCAAACTTTTTTTTAAGTATATATCTTTAAATATATACACATTTGATATATAATTGTGTGCATAATGTTTTATAAAAGGTGTAAATATGTGCATGTGTATAATATATATTGTGAGCTTAATTATCCAGAGTTAAATGGATCTGTAATAACATCACTTTTCGGTATACGTATTATTAAGCTTATGTTAACTTTATTATTTTTAAACATATTGCTCATATTTATATTACATTTTTGGGTTCAGTAATTCCACATCATTTTGAACCTACTCCCTCTCCCAATAAGTGTGAGCTATTAATGTATAAATGTAAAAGTAAAGCACTTCTTAAGTCAACTTTTGAAGAGGAAAGATCAAATAGAAAACTTCGAGATTATACACTTTTTACATTTTATTCCGTTCTTATTTTACCCATTAGCTAAGAATAAGTGTTACCCATTCATTTGCCAATATAGGATGCCCAAGTATGTTAACTATGTTTTTTAGGCTAATTGCCTTAAAAAAAAATCCAGTTTTATTGATAATTTTCCCTTAATAGGCAACAGCATAAGCATTCAATAATCTTTTTCTCATGATGCTATTCAAATTTATGCCTTGAAATTTTTAAGCACATAGATGTCTGTCCAGAAATATTCAATCATGAAGTACCATATTTACAGGCATATAGGAATCAGTAACATAAGACACACACCCTTTTTCACACATTTTAAATAAAAAATAATTTATCTTGGATTGTCCCTATCGCCAGACCGGGGTTTCAACCCCATGGGTCTCTTCAGTGAGGAGTTGATTTTCTTCATTTTTTCACAATTTTCCATAACAATTTACTGTACTCGTTTTACTATCATTTTATGTCTACAAAAAATGTAACTAGGGAACATTGCAGTTAGGTACCCTTTAATCTTCATCCTCAAAACCCATAAATTCATATCCAGAGTTAAACATTTTGAAGATTGTCTCTTTTCTTTAACCATATGTTATTTACTAACTTTTTATATATTATTTTAATCCATTTAATTTTTAAAATAATTTTTTTAAAAATTACGGCATATTAAGTTATTTTGAATGTTTTGCCCTGGTATTGTTATGACGTTGTTTAGCTATGTATAGCTTATATGCATGCTTTTTATATATATGTGTGTGTATATTTGTAAATTTTTTTGTTTCCCCAAAAAGACAAAATGCAATAAAATACTTATGCGTGTATATTGATATAAACCAAAAGTTTGGGTCTGACTGGAAATATCAACTCATAATTTTGACTACCACCACATAAGAGACATCCCATACTTTAATCCTATGTTAAGGGGAAAAAAGTGTCCTATACGCCAGCAGATATGGTATATGGCTTAATGATTGTATAAAACGGTGCTTCCTGTTAAGGAAGACTAATAACCAAAAACTAAATCCATTTAATTCTATTATCTGGCTTATTATGTAAATTGAGTTTAAAATGATGTAAAGTGGATTACTGTTGAGCAAGATTATGTAAACATAAGCTACATGAAGATTTTTAAGATTATGCAAAATTTATTCTAAATCTCTCTCGATTATTTCAGGAAAATACCAGTCTGTTCTCTTGCATTGATTTTGTTATAAAATAAAATGAACTATTAAATGTTTATTAAGTTAAATTCATATACACGAAAATATATTCTTTAGAATTCATTCCTAATGTTTTCATGGCAACATATTAGAACTGCATGTTGCCATGATTCTCGTACACAGTAACCGAGGCAAGTGCTTAGAAAAATAGTATTAGTGGTTAATATTTTTTAATTTTTTTCTAGTCTGGTTGTCACATTTTATATATGTACAATAATATATATATTTAAAATAATTAAACTGTAATGTTTAAAATTACAAGTCTGTTTTGTAAAAGGGAAGACTTTGTGTAAAAACATCTTAATGATTGCATTTGTTAGCTAAATTAATGTTAATTTGCAAAATCCTTATGTTTCCTAAAACTGCTACTACTCCTTTTGATCTAAGAATCATAACCCTGGAAGCCTATTTTATCTGATCAGCTTCAAATTGTTTTATCTTTTATTATTAGACACTGTAAAATGTACATTCCATTTTTTTTTTTTTTTTTGTAAGAACTTTAAAAACTTATATTCGTATAAAACATTTCTGGCCCACAAAATTTATGTCTTTTTGATTTTTTTCAATTTTGGAAAAAATGGGACAATTTCAAGTGTACGGGGCGATAAACTTGGATTTCTCAATGAATACAAATATGCTTTCTTAACGTAGTTTTTTATAGAGTTCTTTTTTATGAATGTAAGAAATGGATTGAAATTTTTACAGCCTAATAGTTGTACATTCTTATTTTAAAATGATTTATTACTGAAAAGGCATACAAAAATTACTTTACTAGGTTAGATTGCGCAGTAATTTAATTAATTAAGAAAATATTAAATTTGTTAACGGATATTAAACTTTTACATAATTTTATCATTTAAAATATATTCTCAAGAAATAAAATTGTTTAAAAAATGATGTAATAAATTTTAATATTTTATATTTGTATTTGAGCTTGAATCATTTTTGTATTCTTAAAAAATAATTTCAATCATATGGGAATAATCCATAATCCTGTAAGGCATTGGACAATATCTGACTTGGAACAGGAGAGCCCAGGATCGATTTTGGTGTCCGAACTTCTTATGAATTCCTCAAGCAATAAAGCTATATGCCTATTTGCTCTGTACAGTTTGACTTAGTTGGTAGAGAGTGTTCAACTTTGGGATTGGGAAGTCTCAGGCTCGATTCTGGCGCTCAAACTTCTTATGAACTCCCAAGCTTATAAACCATATGCCTTTTTGCTCTGCACAGTTAGACGAGTGGTAGAGCGTCTCGACTTGGGGTTGGGAAGCCCCAGGATCCATTCTGGCATTCAAACTTCCTATGAACTCCTATGCAACAAGCCATTTGCCTTTCTTTTGCTCTGCACAGTTCAATATAGTTGATAGACTGTTTGACTTCGGGATTGGGAAGTCCCAGCATCAATTCTGGAACTCAAACTTCTTATGAACTCCTGAGTAAATAAGCCATATGCTTTTTGCGCTGTGCAGTTTTATGCAGTTGGTAGAGCATTCAACTTGAGATTGGGAAGTCCCAGGATTGATTCTGGCATTCAAACTTCTTATGAACTCCCAAGTAAATAAGCCCTATGCCTTTTTGCTCTGTGCAGTTGATAGACTATTTGACTTGGGGATTGGGAAGTCCCAGGATCGACTCTGGCATTCAAACCTCTTATGAACTCCCGAGTAAATAAGCCATATGCTTTTTGCTCTGCGCAGTTTGATGCAGTTGGTAGAGTGTTCGACTTGGGATTGGGAAGTCCCAGGATCGATTCTGGCATTCAAACTTTTTATGAACTCCCAAGTAAATAAGCCATATGCTTTTTGCTCTGCGGTTTGATGCAGTTGGTAGAGGGTTCAACTGGGATTGGGAAGTCCCAGGATCGATTCTGCACTCAAACTGCTTATAAACTTTGAGCAAATAAGCCATATGCTTTTTTTTTAAACTCATGATATTTAAATCTTCCAAAATATCAACCTTAAATGCTTAACATTTGACTTTATTATATTGTAGTGGTTTTTTTGATCATTTCAAAAATGAAATAATAGTTTAAATGTTTTAAGAACATATTGTATCTTTCCTAGAAAAGTGAAATTTATGAATTGTAGTGGGTATTAGTAAATAAGATAATGTTATATACTTGTGTGAGTGGGTAGATATAGTAAAACAAATGTGTAAATAGCCTACTATAGATCAAAACATTTTTCTGATGCCCCTCATAAAGGGAAAGTGATGGAGAAACAGTAAGCAAATGCTGAGAACTGACAGTTTTCCTTTTTTTTGTTTTACTACCAGACTAAGAATAGTTAAGTAACCATGTACTGACCAATAGTAGATGGTCATCTAGTTTGGATAAAGTCTATCTGAAAATTAAACAACTTTCATAGAATTTGAAAAAATCACAAGTCGAATGAAATATGGTTATACCTTAATGTCTATTATGTGGTTGTGTAAAAGTTTTCATTGCAATATTAACAAGAGATATAAATATAGGGATTTGAACTCAAGACTTTCAAGCACCTATCAACTATCCACACTATCTCATACAACTGATACACATGTAGAAAAGATACATAATCACCAATATATGTATTTCATGCTAAACCAGCAATCATCAGTTGGGCCAGATTATCATCTCCCTCACTTTAATGCACAGGCTTCAATCTACTCAAATTTCCAACACTTCATCCATATTATTGAAAATCTGATGATGGAAATTCCATGCTGATGCCAACATTATCACCACACCCATGTTGACCTGAAGTCACTGATCCCTCATGTATAGAGTGCCTGGTTTTCAAATATTAACAAGAGATATAAAACATTTCTTTTTTAATATTTTTCATTTGACAACTACGCAATTCAGAATCTATTCATCATTTCCAGACTACTCTTTATGCTAATAGTTAATCATTAGACTAGAGATTATCCACTTAATGAATAATATTTAGTGATGTAACTTTCACTATACCACTCTCACACAAGGTAGGAACTGGTTTCTTTCCATTTTTAACATTTTTTGGAGAGGTGTAATCATAAACATATAGCCCAAGACATGAAAAAGATGTATAATTCCCAAGATGCCTATTTTGTGCTGAACCAGCGTTCATCAGTTGACCCAGATTACAATTGCTTACATATATTTTTATCATTCAGTATATATAGATAACCAGTTACTACAGTTTAATTGATGAGTGTCAAACTTACTGACCTCACAACTTGGACACAAACCACTTGATGGAAGTGTGTTAATAATTTTTATTAATCAATCATTAGATTAGAGATTATCCACTTAATGAATATTGTTTCTGTAGTGTAATTTTCAGTACACCAAGCAAGGACTGATTTTTGCTGCTTAAACACTCCATAACTACTCGTTGATATTCTCATTTTATATGTACATTTCTAACATTATAATTCCAATTTATATCTTGCATTCTCTTTTATATTCAGCTGTTTTTTTTCCTTATCATCTATGTATCCAATTGATATAAAGCTATACGCCTAAACAAAATTTTAATTTCAATGGACCATAAAATTATCTGTTCATTAAAATCCTATTTAGCTTTTGTAATTTTTCCCATTTTTTTAAATAATGTTTGCATCATTAGTTAACAAAACAAATATTTAAAAGCATTGATGAGCTTATGTCCAACTATTACTTTGAAACTTAATTCTTTGTCTAATTTCATTCCTTTATTGTACTTATTTTCATCTCAAACGTAAAAAATCTGTTATCCTACTTAGTATTTTTTTAAAAGTTTATTCTCAGTATTGGAGTATCATCCGCAAACTAATATAATAAACTCATAATATAGCTTATAATGATAAATAGAATAGAACAGGAGTAACATTCCTGTCTTTCTTATTTATGGTTTTTTTTTTTTTTTACTGTTAAGATGTTCCTTAATCATAGTTTCCAGCCTTCTTTCCTCCCTTTAAACATCCATATTTATTTTTATTTCTGCCTCTTTTACTAATTTTCTAATAGTCTATTTTCTAATCTCAGAATATTTTTTGCTCTTTAAAACATTAAAAAAATCATCTAATTCACTTTTCATGATCAAGTTATCCAATATTACATCTCTTTCAACAATAATTCTCATTATTTTATTATATCCTTTTTTATTAACTTGGCACATCTGTGTACGTTTCTCTATGTATGTCCATATTTTTGAAATTTGCTTCAGCAAAGTTTATAGGTTTTAACAAAATATATAAAAATAAAATAATCTGACTAAAAAGTAGAAAAAAGCTGAATCTTAGTTGATTTGTGGTTCTTGAAAAATATCAGAAATCATAAGAATCTAAATTTGTTATAAAACAATTGGAAATTGCAGGAATATTATCATTTCATGAAAGCATTTGAGGCCTTTTTGATTTTTATGATTTATTTGAACTTCAAATGCCTTTTGAAATATTATTATTCCTGCAATATCTAATTTTTTACTAAGGCAATAAACCTCAAGAATGTGATGATGTGATGTGATGTACTGTGGCTTCTCCTTAAATGAAGTCAAGAGTATCTCGGCAATTATGTTCAGATAAACCTGTTAGCCACTTTATTTTCCATTCCCCACTCTAAGTTTTCTCTAATTCTGCTCCATCCCATTTCCACTACATAACCTTTGTCAACTTTATGGCTTGTAGAGATCCCTACCTTTGCATTTTCAAGCACACACTCTTGAGGTTTATTGCCTTAGTAAATATTACTTAACGTAATCAATGTACATTAAATAAATTTATAAATCTAATTGTTTTATTCTTAAGATATCTGGTATTTTGTAAGAATAGCAAATTAACCAAGATTGGGTTTTTCTGGTTTGTAAGCAGATTATTTTATTATTTTTATACTTTTTAGTTGAGTAGTACTGTTTATGTGTAAGCATTATTTTTAAAAAAAATTTATAATATTTATTTTGTATCCCTTTTTTATACTAAATCCAAACTGCTTTTCAGACTTAAATATATCCAATCTATTAAAATATCATTATCAATAGCAATTTAGAGTATGTTCACGGCCATTTTGAATTCTAAGGACTACCCAAAACCATCACTGACACATCACATATGAATGTGATGTGACCATTTGTTACAAACAATTTACATCAATAATTAAAAAATTAAAGTGTCACATGATCAAGGGTAGATTCGATATTCACATCAGATCAAATGTGAATAACACTATTTTTTCTTATCTCCATTTTTTTTCCTAACTACATGTAAACAAAGGAAGCATGCAACATATAGTTTCTTTTTAGTAAGAAAAAAATCTGATCAATTATAAAATTAATGTGGTTATAGGCATATATAGCAATAAAATTTGAATTTTAGAATTTATAAGCGTTTAGTATTTCAAAATTATAACCTTGGTTTGATCAATTTTACATTTATTCAATGTGTGACTATAGGCATATATAGTAATAAAAAAAATTGTATTTTAGAAGTTATAAGTTTTTAGTATTTAGATTGCACACATTGCCATTTTTGAATTTTAAGGACTGCCCAAAACCACCCCTGACATATCCAAATGACCAATATGTATTATTTGATATCATTTGCATGTCTTGGTAATGGTTTTAGGTGGTCCTTAGAATTAAATGGTGATGGGCACAGTCTAAATTAGTATCGAATTATATTTCTTTTATACAACCAAAAGCTATTAGCTGTCCTGAGACAAATTATATTCCAATTGTGAACCAATTTAACTAGAATGTTATGTTTCGATTTTACAATCTCTTAGTATTATTATTATTAATAACCAATCTATTTTATGTTGTTTATGATAGCTGCTTACAAATTATATATATATTCTTTATATTAAGGAAACCAAGTCATATATCACATGACTTAATTAGCTTGTATTTACAAATGTAATATAATGAGTGTGGTAATAGCTCTAAACAAATATTTTGAGAAAGCATTTAAAATCCCTATCCTCAAACCGGTTTCAAGCTAATGGCTCTCATCAGTGAGGCCATTCAACACTAGATCTAAAATACAAACTCAAGCCCCGTATTTATCGCATACTTAACTATTAAGTAGAAAATTGAAATTTTGAAATATCTATGTCTTCAAATCCAGCTATCTAACTTAAATAGCCATATTGGACTGAACTAAATTCATATACACCATATATTAATAGTTAGCAACACCACTCATATATTCTTTATATCAAGCAATATCTTTTTTTTTGTATTATGAAACATACTATTTCTTTTTTGTTGTCCTTCCCCTAAATAATAAATTGTTTTGACCTAAACTCTCAGTCCATTTTACTTCATTAATCACAATGATGTCAATATATAAATAATACATTCTATATTTATCATTTGGTTTTTTTTTTTAGTTAATATTCACCATTTTAATTGTGCTTTTTATATATGTAGTTTTGAGGTTTGTTTTTTCACATAACATCAGCAATTAAATATTTAAATTAATTTAATTTAACTCCATTATATAATTAGAAGTATTGTGAAATATTCTTGACTTTTAAGAGTCTTCAATTGTGATGGATTCTCTGGCAAAATTATAGTTTTATTTCTTTTGTTTTCCAATTCATGATTTTCAATACAGTTCATAGGAGTATTTTATAGTTGCTTTATCCTACACAATTTGAAATGATGACTGCAATCAACTATCATCATCATCTTATATTGCTATCTTATATTGTTATTGATATTGGTATTGTTTATGTATTGACTGCATTCATGTATTTATATTAGTTATCTATTTAGCCTTGAGTATTATTAACATTATTATCTAATTAATACATAGTTGGAGTGCAGTTTGAAAGGTATAATTGACTATTTGTTAGTCTGCTTTCAAAACAGGTTATATTTACCTGTTTAATGAAGTTTATTTCAACTTCTTTGAATTAATAATTTAATTCTGTAGTCAAATTACAAGGTCTAGTATCTATATAAACATATTATACCATAGACAAAGGTAGATTTCCACCTTGGGTGTCAATGGAAAATTGATAAAAAAAAATCACAAATATAATTATAGATATGTTTTTGAATAGTGTTTCAATGAATTTAATACCAGTTTGTTTACCAGCAAAAATTACACTCACCAATGCTTAGTATAGCTATCCATCTACATGGAAAACAGATATGGATCGATTCACAAAGGGTCGGTGGAAATTACCGAGCCCATGCTCCAGTTACCTAAAACAGCTTACGGCATAGTACATGTCAAGCATGCACAGTGCGCTGACATTATTAGCATCTCTATATCTATTTTTACACTGCCGTTTATTTAACATTTCACTTAATTACTGGTGTATACATATAATAAAGTAAGTAAGATTATAATTACTGTCTATCTGCTGACCAACTTCATTTTTTTTATTATTTAAACAGGTAAAACTCCATACAGTAGTGCCACTCAGTGCCAACCAGAGTAATCAATGGATGCCAGAAGGCTTGTGCATAAAATCCCCATCTAATGCCTATTCACCCAATATTCCCAGACTAGTTTCTGGCTTGTGGCCTTCGTCAATGAGGAGCTTTGGATCCTAAGATCTGGGTATAGTGGTCTCAGATCCAAAGCTCCTCACTGACAAAGGCCACAAGCCAGAAACTAGTCTGGGGATATTGGATGTGTAGGCACTAGATGGGGATTTTATGCACAAGCCTTCTGGCATCCATTGATTACTCTGGTTGGCACTGTATGGAGAGTTTTGCCTGTTTTAATAACAGATATGTGCTAGCATAAGAAATAGTAATCATGTGATGTTTAGTGTTTTTTTATTATTTATAGGATCCTAATTCTGCAATGGCAGCTTCAGTCACTAAAAAATTTTTTTGGACAATAATTCCTTCACCAATAAATGAAATGATACCTATGTGTCTTCTCTGTGAGAAAACTTTTACAAATGATGCAATAAAACCAGGTAAAATCATCTTGAGAGAGTTCGTTTTGATAAAAAGCATAAAGATCTTGATTTTTTTTAAAAAACTTTAAGAAAAATTTGCAACTCGACCAAATATAAAACATTTTATGAAGCTGTCTGCTATAGTTGAAATTGAAGAAGGATTAATAACTTCATATAAGATGTCACTCAATATAGCGAAAAAGGGAGCCCCAAACACAATTGCTGATGTAGTTATACCTGCGATTAAAGATGTCATTGAAAATGTTGTAGTGTTTGTAAAAATGGCAGATATTTTTGTGCACTCCAGAAAAAACCAGATTTATTCGAGCTGTTGCTTTTAGATCACGCGCTGATAATGGAGGAGGTTAATTAACATAATGGCGGACGATAATTCCAAGAGATATTTGCTGATTGCAAATATCTCTGGATAAAAGACATTATCTGATTGGACAAAGATTAATTGCTACAGTTATCAGCAAGCAATAAAAGACAGCGTAACAACTATGCAGAAAAAGGCAGTAGTTGAGTAGCAGTTTTTGAGAAGATGTCTGTTTAACACCAGCAGAGAGATCTCGCATTAGTTCTTGAAGTTAATGACCAGCGCCTAGTGGAAATGTAGTTCACGGGTATAGCTGAAGGAGACCGCAGCGGAGATATTCAGAGCCTTCATTGGAGAGCATTTGTTGCAGAGCAGAGCATTAGTTGCAGAGGAGAAGCATTCGTTGCAGAGCAGAGCATTAGTTGCAGAGTAGAAGCATTTGTTGCAGAGCAGGGCATTCGTTGCAGAGTAGAGCATTCATTGCAGAGCAGAGCATTAGTTGCAGAGTAGAAGCATTCATTGCAAAGCAGTGCATTCGTTGCAGAGCAGAGCATTAGTTGCAGAGTAGAGCATTAGTTGCAGGAATAGACCATTCGTTGGAGAACATTAGCGAACGTTATTGGATAGCCGCACAGTATGACTTGCAGATATAACATTGGCACAGTCGTAAGTGCAGATATAACAAATGTAATGAAAAAAGTCTCGGTTAATGTTTTCAACTGCTTACCATTAAGTGCAAATTCTGTAAAACAGCGTTTTGACAAAATGGCTGAAGACATAGAAAATAATAGTAGTTTCAGAAATCAAAAATTACAAGTTGATAACGGAAAAAATAGAGAGAGACGGTTCAAAAGTGAAAACAAGAGATGACTCATTTAATGCTTATAGAGAAGAGCAACTATTATGCAATCAGTAAATAACTGTAGTGTATAATTCGAATAATTGGAGTAATCTAAACAATAAAAAAAACACATGGCTTTTTCGTTTGGGAGAACAGTGAAAATCAGAATTAACCCTGAAATCCCCCAATCCCAAGTGGGCTGCTCTATCAATTAGCCAAATGGCTTAATTGAAAATAAAAAAGTTTTTGCAAAATTTAAAACAACAAAAGAGCTAAATAAAGTTTGGACTATTGTTGATCTTTTTAAATTATTTTTACAAAAATCTTATTCCAATTATCAAAAATGTTCTAATATGTGTACTTCTATAAAAAGAAAAATCACATGGCTTTTTATCTTTTTTCGGTACTTAGTATTTGTCTGGTGATTGATAGTAAGAGAAAACAACATTTTGTACAGGGAGAAAATTATGTACTTCTATTATAACCCTGTCCACAAACGTGTTAATAATGACCTAATTAAACACATTTACAATCTTATAAAAAACAATTAATTTTGGTATTTTTGTAAAAGGTGTACAATGAAAGTTCAGCAGTCATGCTTATTTTAGTTACCACTTTCAAGGGCCTCAACTATTTTTTTATTTTATTAGAAGTATTTTACGAAGCATGTATTACTTATTAAAGTTAAACAATATTAAGAAAATGAATTATAAGTTAATGTTACTTTTAAAAAATATTAGTAAATGGCTCATAAATTCCATTTCACAACATATAATTAATAATTTTTTATGTATATGATAGTCCGTGAACGTAAACACATTGCGAATATTGTTGTCATTATTTGGTGGCATTTCATTACGTTTAGTGTAATATTTTTGAGCTTTACTTGACTTGTTTTTTTTTCTGTGGTAATGATTAAAATTTAGAATCTTTCAATGTCAGAAGAAACAAAAAGCACGGGATCTGTGAGACAACGCATCGATTTCTATTTCACAGAATTTATGTTCACTGACTGTATAAAGATGAAGATAAATTTGTGGACATGATGCATATTATTAAGGATTCTGCCCACCGACATGAACTCACGTTTGAACCATACCTTTGCTATACTTTCTTTGACAAGCTCTTTTATTTATATTAAATTTTCTTTAATTACAATTAGAATCATATTTAAAAAATAATATTAAATCTAACAGCTTATGGTCAGCCATATTGTTTGCAAGATTTATTTGATACCCCCCTATAAATAGATAATTCAAACCAAAGACGGCTGGCGGACTTCCTCATACAGTTTCTACAAAAGTAACTTAATTTTTTGAAGTGAATATTAGATAATTAAACCAACATTTTGATTAACAACTTTGTTCTGTTCGGGATATTATCTAATATTTACTTTAAAAATTGTTTTCGTTTTTTGAAAATTGTAAATATTTTTAATTCAATCTTTATTTCTGTTAACCATTTATTAAAAACTGTTTGTGAGAGATCAATACTGTCTTTGATAGCTTTAGTGTTATAAATAAAGCAGTTGTACTTAAAATCTTTTTGTTTTTTTTTCGCTAGAGAATTTTATATTGAAAGCCTATGCCTTTTAGCATACTTATAACTGGACATTACATATCTTTCAATTGGTCATTTAATCAGGTTAAATTTGTAAATCTATTTCCTGTAATTTTACCTCATAAAACAGCGCTTTGACGCAATTGTTCCAATAATCAAGAACGGCATGAAGTGCAATTAAGTCCATATAAAAAATATAAAAAAAATTAACTATTACAGGAGAAGATCTGAAAACTTAGCAGGACTGAAGTATATATTTAAAAAGAACTGCATACGCATCAAATAATATATATTCTTAAAAACAATCATTAATATTTTTAATAAAACAAATATTAAATTAAAATAATAATCAAAGCAGAAACAACTGCACCATCTTTAGAAATAGGAAAAGATATTGCATCACTAAGTCATCAAAATATCACAATAACGTCACTTCCAGCACTCAAAAAGTACTTAAATATTAGAAAAAAATTATAGAATTATGAGCAAGATTTGAAATACAGGCATTCTTCATATACCTGGAACCTAATTATAAATATAGGGAATTTGAACATCTTTCTTCTATGTATTTAAATGGATAAGGTCCTATTCATGAGGAGTCGATGAGACTTGAGGTCAACATGGGCATGGCAATAATATTGGCATCAGCATGGGAATTGGGCTTTCCATCGTCAGATTTTCAATAGAATGGATGATTAAAGAGTTGGAGTTTGGAGTCGATTGAAGCCTTTCCATTAAAGTATGAAGATTTGCTATCTTAATATAAACTGAGCACTGTTTGGTAGATGATAATCTAGACTAACTGATGAGTTCTGGTTTTGCATGAAATATGTATATTGGTGATTATTTATTTTTTCTGCATGTGTGTTGTCATATGTATCAGTAGTATGAGATAGTGTGGATAGTTGAAGGGTGCTTGTAAGTCTGTGTTCAAATCCCCTATATTTAGAATTATGAACAATAAAAGTTTACATTTTTTCTGTGATTTGAACTCTAATATTAATAGAAAAGAACAATCATTAAAAACAAAACAAGAACAAAAGAAATATTTAACTTTAAAATAAAATTTATGCATGTAAATATATGATGCATCTCCGCCATCCCATAAAACAGGTAAAACAAGTGCAATCCACGATATGGATATTTCCAATTTGAATTATTTAAAATTGATTTCTGCTATAAGACAAAATAAATGACATTTTCTTAAGACAACCAATTGTAATTGATTCTTCACTAACATTCATAGAAGTCATCAAGAAACCCATATATTAATAGACCTAAAACCAAACATGTAAGGTGCTTAACGAAACATTGAACTCTATATCAATGTAAAAACAAAATCTACGTGTTGAGTATTTTTGCTGAGAATACAACAACCAAAATCAATAGCAAAATTGTCAATATTACATGAATTCTTATCATATGATTATGATATGTCTAATTAAAAATTGTTGATTTTTAATGATATTGGGATTGTCTAAGTGTTGGATGATTTTTAATGATTACTTTTAAACCCATTTAGCCTTGAGCATTATTACACTTATTATTTAAGTAATACTTTGGATGCAATTTGAAATTTATAATTGCAGTTTGTAATGTTAAAATTAACTATTTATTAGTCTGCATTCAGAATAGGTTGTATTTACCTGTTTAAAGAGATTTATTTAAACTTCTTTGTATCAGTAATTTCAATCTCTGTAGTCAAGTTGAAATCTTTAGTTTTCTACATAAATATATTAGAGCATTAATAAGGTGGAATTCCACCCTTATTCTTAAAAGGAAGTTGCCTTGACAACAGTTTGAAATTGTTGATCGTTAACGATATTGGAATTGTTTAAGTGTTGAATGGTTTGTAATGATTAATTAAAAATTTGTAAGATGAACTCAAAATGCTCTTCTTACAAATTTTTTTTAGGAAATTAAATAAAAAACTTTTAGGTAAGCAATATTCCAACAAAAGTTACTTTGAAATGAAGGTAGCCAACATTTCTGCTAAAGTAGCAATCAACTTGTGTTTGACATATATCCATATCCCAATTAGGTTAGGGAAAGAACAGTCATTAAAAACTATAAATTCATGCATATAAAAATATATCACAAAATCTAATCCTGGTTCTTATGGATAATTCAACCGATGACGTATTACCCTGAAGGCATATCAGTCTGAAGTTGCGATTTTTAAGATAACGTCTACTGTGATGCCGTGGATAGCAAAATCACAATAGACAGAAAAATCAAAAAATTTCCCAAACCTCTCTCCGAATTTTAAATCTCGCAGGTAAAAAAAAAAAAAAACTGACTCTCTGATGGATTAATCACGCCAGTCACTTGGTTGCCATGACAACATTGTCATGCAAAAATCGATGGTGTCTACCGGAAGGGAAATCGGTAAGTGTAATACATCATCAGTTGAATAATCCACAAGTACCCTAATCCTCATAGTACCCATTCTATACAAAAAAAAATCATTTGAAAATAATTAACCAAGAATGATGGGCCATTATACCACCCCACATTATTTGGGATTAGTAGTAAAGGGCAGATTCTGGACCTCAAGATCCACAGATTTCAGTCTCAGTTCATCATTTTTAATGCATAAACTTTCTTACGAATTCACAAACAATAAACCACACAAATATTTTTATTAGATAATTTTTTATTTAAAAAAGAATAATGAAAAAGTAAGCAATTAAAACAAAAATTCAACACCAACTACCAAAATCTGACGTCAATCATCAGGAACTATATGTATTTACTGGACTGGTTCTTATTCGGTTTTATATCGATGCTAAACTCATTGTTTACTGATCATATTTTATAATGTTCTTTTCGTTGAATCCAAACACCTTATATATTTTCCTTTTTTTTTGTTTAAAAACATTTTTTCTTATTGATCATATATACATATTCACATCTTTAACATCCAATGTTTCAAACACTTTTTTCTGTAGTCATTTTCAAGGATATCTTCTTTCTCTCCAAACTTTTTTCTTTTACATTCTCATCTTTAGGTGGCAATACTGTATGGAGAGTTTTGCTCTGTTTATTATTATTGTGTTTTAGACACGGAACCTGTGGATATTCCAATCAATTGATACATTCATTAGTCACTTTATTTATTAAGCTCTTCATTTCTAACACATATGGTCCATTTCTTGTGCTTTTCCACATCTACTTACATAAATGATTATTAAATTTCATTTATACTGTTGGCATGCATAATGATCACTGGTGTTTCTTAATATATTGATGAGACTTCAATAATACTTGAAAAAATCGAATCTAGCTGTTTTGTGGTTGGATCTAAAAAAAGAAAATATGTTTGGCATCTCATATGAAGACTTTTTTCCCCATCATAATTCGCAGATGTAGATTCTTGATTGAATATTCAGAAAAAAGGTCTTGATTTGCTTTATAGGTAGTAAAACTATGTCTTGATGTATTATCAAGTCCATTCTACTTAACAGCTTTTTGCACAAGGAAAGTAACAACCTCCCACTATGTTATACAGCATCAACAAATATAGCATCAAAAACCAATAAAAAAGATAAAATGATACCATTCTATCTTTGGGTTTCATTGTTATATAAGTTTAGTTTTTGACTTACTTTTAAAATTATATAGTGAATTTTGTCTATTGATTTAATTAATGTACAGATTAAATGTTCTGAAATCACCCACCATTAATATATTCAAAGCATGAAGAACGAGTCTTATTTTTAACAACCTTTGAACATTAAGTGAAGCATTACTTTTAATAGTTGTAATAATAAATAAATAATCATAACTTCTAAATATCTGTAACTGCAAGGTGGAAGTAAATCCTTCCCCCCACACTAAGTTATGTAACATCAAGAGTTATGCCAAAGATTGTTAAACGCAAGATTCTTTTTTTCATCCTTTGAATACATTAATGGTGATTGCAAAACATTTAGTCTGAGGAGTGCCAAAGCATGAAACTGTTGGTCTGAGGTTAGGGACTGATTTCAAGATAGAGATTTTTTTTAAATGCTTTATTTAGCTGATATTTATACATAAAGCTTGTAGAGCAAAATAGATGAAATTCTCTGTATAATTTAAAAACCAAGTCAAAAATTAAGCTTAGCCGAGAGGTCATCGCAGCTGCCTTGCAATCAAATAATTGGTTGCAGCCAGTTGTGGGTTTGCCTCCCGGCTGATGCCATGACATATGGAAAAAAAAATTAAGCTTATGTAACAACAGACACTTAAGATTATCTCATATAATTGTGTTTGGTTCGCAATTAAGATGGCCGCTCTTATTTTCTTAAAAGTCTCTATCTTGTGGATGGGGCAAGAGTATCTTTGGTTAACAATGCTAATAAGGAGAGATGATTACCTTCTATAGATAATAACTCTTGATGCTACATAAATCAGTGGGAGATAGTTACTTTCACTTTGCAATTACACATATTTAAAAATTATATTTATTTATTAACAGCTTTTTATATATTTTCTGTACAGCAACTTACTGATATCTGATGGATAAATATCTAGTGGAAAAGTAGGATACCAGTGCAAAGGAGTAGATTCTAGTGTGCCAATAATATTTCTTATGTAATATATAGGGGGTTTGAACTCAGACTTTCACATGACCCTCAACCATCCATGCTATCTCATACCGCTGATACACTTGATCACACACATGTCCAAATGATAAATGTTTTTTATGATAATATTGAATCGAGTATTCAACAGAATAAAGTGGGCATTTTCTCTCCACAATATTCACCAATAAAATACGCTAATGTTAATAAAGCTGCCTATGAAGTTCATGCACCATAACCCTAAAGTAGTACTAGCCAGATTTCCAAGGAGGTTATTCCTAGTGGTTATTTTAAGTGTAACAGATCAGAAAAACAATTTAGGCTACTACTCAAAGTTCCTACTAAATAAATTAAATAGAGTTGCATTTAAATCAATTGTTGCAAAAGATTATTATATTCAAATTGCAAGATGTTTTTTCCATTGCTGATTTATTTTTTAACAAACAACTTGTTATATAATATACTATATACTCCTTAATTAACCCTTTACAATGCAATTTTAATATATGATTTATTTCTTCTTGTTTACAGTTTCAACTGCCCTGCAGTCATCATCAGAGCTCTTTAAACTTTTACTATGCAATTTTTAACATATGATTTATTTCTTCTTGCTTACAGTTTCAACTGCTATGCAGTCATCATCAGAACTACAATATTTAAACATATACAATAAAATACCCAACCATATATATATACAAATATATACCCACGTATATAAAATCATAAATGACATTTTAAACATATTTTAAACTATGGATTTTTAACATTTTAATCTGTTAGCTTAAATCTAATTATTTTAATAGGTTCTTACAAAAAAGGGTACTAAAGGAAAAAGTAGGAACAATCTGCAAAGAAGCTCTTTTTTCCATATATGTGTGTGAATGCAAGAGAAAAAAGAGAAAGTGTATGATAATATAGTTCTATGTTTATGGTTACTTATTAATATTATGGCATTCATATTTGGCTGGAGCTCGTTTGCCATCATCTGGGTATTTGTGATCAGTGACCAGTAATGATTTCAGATCATAAATGTACAAAGACCTGACTGCATTTATAAGTCTGATTAAATAGCGTTGGTAGTTGAGTGGTCAGCACAGCTGCTTTACAAGCAGTTGTCCCGGGTTTGCGGGTTCGCTTCCCAGCCGATTCTTTGACACATGAAAAAAAAAAGCAAAACTTCCTTATATAGGAATAATTTTATAAAACACATCAAAGGCAAAAATAGAAATCAACCATCTGCCAGTCTCCTTCTTTTGAATTTCAAATTGGATAAAAGAGTTAACAACTTAATCTGGTAATAAATAACCTATAGTCTGCTGTTTATTATTGTTTTGAAACAGCAATTATAAACAGATAATGGCAGATGAAATTCGGTGACACAACAAGATTTATAATAATAAGTAGAACAATCCAAAAACTGCATTTACAATACTCAATAAAGCCTTTATTTTCACATACACGTAGTTATATGAGAATAAATAAGTCAACGTTATTTACAATATAAAAAAACTGAAATACAGGCTTATTATATACCTGTATCAATATATGTAATATATAGGGTATATGAACACAGACTTTCACACTGCCCATCACCATCCACTCTATCTCATAACACTGATACACTTGAACACATGTGTTCAAGATAAATAATTACCAATATACGTATTTCATACTAAACCAGCAATCATCAATTGGTCCAGATTATCATCTCTACACATATGTGCAATAAGTGCTCAGATATATATTAAGATAGACAATCTTCATACTTTAATGGACAGGCTTTAATCCACTCCACACTACAACTATTCAATCATCCATCTAATTGAAAATCTGATGATGGAACGCCCAAAGGCCATTCAATTTTCAATTGTATGGATGGTTGAAGAGTTGTAATGTGGATTGAATTGAAGCCTGTCCATTAAAGTTAAAGTATGAAGATTGTCTATCTTAATATATATATCTGAGCACTTATTGCATATATGTGTAGAGATGATAATCTGCCCAACTGATGATTACTGGTTTAGCATGAAATATGTATATTAGTGATTATTTACATTTTTGATATATATGTGTTCAAGTGTATCAGTGTTATGAGATAGAGTGGAGAGTGTCTGTGTTCATATACTCTATATCTTAATATATAACAAAAGGAAAAAGTGTTATTTTCTGAAACACATTTCTAATAAAAATGAGAACAGTAAAAATGACAAGAAGATATTATTGTTATTGAAAGAGGATTTGAACACATACTTTTAAGCTCCATCGTCCATTCTAAAGTTTTATATAATCGATACACATGACCATATGCATATGAAAAAGATAAATATTTTTCGTGCTGAGTCAACACTTATTAGTTGGTCCGGAAAATCATATTCAGTGGTCGGTTTATATTAAGGTAGCAAAATCTTCATACTTAATCCTCTCCAACTCTTCAGCCATCCATATCATTGAAAATCTGATTATGGAATGTTCAAAATCCTTATTGATAGAGTAGATAACTGAAGGGGGCTTGAAACTCTTGGTTTAAATCCCCTTTAATTACATTTAGCGTAAGTATATACACTAAAGTATTTAAATATTACATATTCAGACTGTATTCTGCCCGTTCCTTTTCGGTATATTTAAATGGACATATTAAGGTCCTAGGTATGACGAGCCAAGCTGACTTAAAAGTCAACATGGATATGACTATAATATTGGCATCATCAGGAGTTTTGAGCATTCCATCATTAGATTTTCAGTGCTATAGATGGCTGAAGAGTTGGTGAATGGAAAGAATTGAAGCCTATCGATTCAAGTTTGTAGATTTGCTATCTTAATATAAACTGAGAACTGATTATATGTGTGTGTGGGAGATGATTAATGATTCGGACTAACTGATGAGTGCTGGTGCAGTACAAAATACGGATATTGGAGATCATTTATATTTTTCACACGTGCGTTGTCGTGTGTATCGGTTATATAAGATAGAGTTAATGCCTGAAGGGACCTTGAAAGTCTGTGTTTAAATCCCTTTTTAATTACATCTAGCTTAAATATATACATTATACTTGTAATTAATAGTTTATGAATATATACGTAATTCAATTTATTGAGATCTAAGAACTTGAATGAAAATTTCAATAATATTTCTTAGGTAATATCTACCCCTTGAGAGAGAAATGCGTGCACGTACATTATTTGATGCTATAAACAAAACGTAATAATTAACCCTAGAGTAAGAAACTTTTTCTTAAAAAAAAAAAAAATCCCTGGAGGCATTTAGTATAATGTTCAACTTATGATAATAATATAATAAAACTTAATAAAAATAGATGCTAACAGTTCTATTCTTCGGGAGTTCATAAATTGAAACGTCGTACTATACAAACAAAAAGTATATATATTCAACACAGTAAATAATCAACCATTAATAAATAAATCTGGAAGTAATAGCAAAATCTATTACATATAGATTTTATATACATAAACGTCACAGGTTAAACAGGTTGATGTTTATTTCCTTGACCTAAGTGATATTAAGTTCAATAATTAATGAATAATAATTTTAACTTCTATTTTCTTTTAAGCAAATCATAACAAAAAAAATTCGAAAATGATTAGATTATATAATATTTAAATTTTTGATAATAATATTAGGTTCTTATTTTTTTTATATCGTTTTTTTATTAATTATTATTTTTTAATGAATGTGTATTTGACTAAATTAATTTATTTACTATGGATTCGATCTCTCATGTTTTTACAATTTTTTTCCAAGAATAGAACTGACCCAAAACTAATGAAATTCAAGCTTGTTTATCCTTAAATTTTCATCATCATCATTTTCAAGTATTCATAATCCACTGCAGGATTAAGGTTTCTCCAAGTTCAATCCATCTTTTCTGATCTCTAGTCTCTCTTCTTCACATGACCTCATCCATCCACTTCACATGTGGTCTCCTTCTAAGTCTTTTATAATCTTTTGGAATCCAGTTTAAGATTTCAAATTTCACTTCAGCTCTTAATTCTGTTAACGATGTCAATAATTCCTATCTGTTCTCTTATCCATGTACACGCATGTATGCATATAATTATATAATCATCATCATCATTGTCAACCATTATCAATATACTGTAGGATAAAGGTTTCTTCAGGTTCAATCCACCTTCTCTGATCTCTAGCCTCTCCTTTCTATATCACCTGAATATACTTTCTTATTTCATTCATCCATCCATTTCACATGTGGTCTCTTTCTAAGACTTTTACAATCTTTTGAAATTCAGTTTAAGATTTCAACTATATATTTATTATCATCTCTTCTAGTACTATGTCCATTCCAACTTCACTTCAGTCTCTTAATTTTTTCAATGATAAATCAGTAGCACTTGTTTGTTCTCTTATTCATGTATTTCATTTTCGATCTCCTTGTTACTCCTAATACTCCATACTTCATTCATCTTGTTTTATTTTGTAAATATTTAAACTTAAATATACAACTGCTTTTATATTATTTTTTTGTCTAACTCTCGCTTTAGATTCTGCTTATCATGACTTAATCAATGGAAAAGTATCAGAATCTGAAATGAGAAATCTTCAAATCGATTCCAGTTCTCGCATCCCTGAACAATAAAGCTATTGAGTTATTTAATTTATTTAATAATAATTTCCTATTTTACTTGAAGCTATCTTTTTACCCTCAATGATGAAAGTTTATTCATCAAAAAAAAATAATACAAATACAATTAAATAAGAGGTTTACAAAAAATAGTAAAAATGAAATTCAGGAGCAACTTGGTGAAAGGGGAAGAATACATATGAAAAGGGAAAGGGATGTGGAAAGGGTTTGTATTAACCTTTAAAGACAAATGAATGTTATAATTAGGAATTATTTGTAAAGTCTAGACTTTAAATATGAGGAGCATTTTAGGAGTACAACATTGAGAAATCCAATTTGCGATGGATAAGTTGAGAATAGGAAAACATTTGGAGATAACAACATTGGAAATAATAAATGTAAATAGGGTGAATCACTTGCAATTAAAATCATTAGGCCAAACTGCAGTTTACTTTGCAATAATACTTGGATAAAATTGTTTATAACAATAAAGCTAAAACCACTATGAATAGCATTTTTTCTTTCTTGTGAATGAGAAAATCAACATTGGCAATGATCCCCACAGCACCCTCATCCAAGCCTCTTCCCCCAAAAGAACCAGAATTTAGGCCTCTGGGGGCCCTCCCAACAACCAGACTCTCATTCAATCAGCAAAGTTGATTGTAATGAAAATTTTAATTAAAAGGTACAATTAGAAATTATTTGTAAAGTCTAGAAATCAAATATGAATTGTTTTTTAGGAGTACAATATTGGGAAATCCAATTTGCAGTAGATAAGTTGAGAAATAGGAAAACACTTGGAGATAACATGAAATATAGACTAAATCAATCTGCTGTTCTATTCTTCCAAATGGCCTCGAATATTTCCACAAGAGAGCAATCCCGAATACTTTAGAAAAATTATGGAAAAACTATGGAGAACAATGGAAAAAAAATCCAAGCTTCAAAATGTCTCTGCTGAACAAAATTAGTAATAAATTCCCCTAATCAAAAAGTGTTGAAGATTTGCAGTAGCGTCCCTAAGGTCGGTCAACCATGCATATTCCTGGGACATTGGGGGCTAGTGGCTTAAAGAAATTCACCAAACAGGAAATGCATTTCCCAATTTAAGTATAATCTTCAGAATTTTATTAACAATTCCGATAAACAGTGCTGAGTCCGAACATTGTTTGTTAGCTTAAAATAATAATAATAATAATAAAATTTAAGATCCACAGTGGCACTAGAAAGACTATCCAACTTAACATTGCTTTCCATAGAAAATAAATTATGCGAAGCCTTAAATTTAAGTTAGATAATAGATAAATTTGCGGAAATTAAAGCAACAAAAATAAAGTTATATTAATAGCAATATTATTATAAGTTAAATATTACTATTTAGATAAAAAATATATGTTATATATGTTTTTTTCTTATATTAAAAAATTAAAGATTTTATTTATTCATTCACTTTTTTATATTTGTTGCGGGACCTCAAAACCCAAAGGCCCGCACTGAAGATTTGTTGCTTGTTTATTGAAAGTCATTTTGCAACTAAAAAGTAGGTCAGAATTAAAAGAAACAGACAATGACTATCAAAAAGTAGTTAAATTAGAATGAAATCAGAACAAGAAGAGTATTCCTATAAGAAAATTGATTTGATAACAGTGAAAAGTTATCTTTACATGATCCCTTTAATTCAATACTTTAATGAAAGACTTTTTCTGCAGTATGTTGCAAGGAATTAAATTGAACAGTTATATATATATAGCAATATGTATACTCATTTACTATATATATATATATGTTGGAATTATACGAATGTATATCACTATCTGGTTTTTAGTAAGTGCAAATTTGTAATAGCATGTTTTTGGTTAATAAAAGAATGATTATATTTATTTTGATGGTCTAAATAAACAGGTGTTACTGACATTGAATCGGGTTAGATATATTGCTAGAAGAGATGATAATAGATGGTGTTTTCCTGAAGGTTTGTGATGATGGTGTTCTGGTTGAATTTTTATATTGCACTATTTCCACAATCTAATATGCATATTGAAAATGCTTTAGAATTTGAAATCTTATACAGGATTCACAGAGATTGTAAAAGACCTAGAAAGAGACCACATGTGAAATAGATTAAATAAAGAAGTGTGCTGGAATGATGTGCAGAAGAGAGATTAGAGATTGGAGGAGATAGATTGAACTTGGAGTAACCTTCACCCTTCAATGGATGGATAATGATTGAAAATGATAATGATTATTATTTTGAACAAGCCTATATTCATGCTATAATTACTTGATTTAACAAATTGTATTGGATACCATACCAGTTAGCACAATACTTCTGCACATCTTATTATTATATTCTAAAAATTCAGTTATGGAAAATGTAAAGTAATATTGATTTTCACAGTGGCAAAGATAAAGAATTCAGATAATAAAGAAATACCAATATAATGGTGTAATAAAATATGAGTTTAATTACATTATAGTATTTTTTTGAATAATGTTAGTTAAACAGGCAAAACTCTCCATACAGTAGTGCCACCCTGTGCCAATCAGTGTAATCAATGGATTACCAATATATATATATATTCTTATAAAATAGTGGCAATATTTTATGGTTTTTAAAAAACAGTTCTTATCTGTCAAACAATATGATTATAATGTTAATTATAAAAATGGTAAAAATTAATGCATAAAAAGTTGTCATTTGACAAATTAACACCATAAATCGAAACTTGTTTCTCATCAAGATTATTAAGATATGATTACAATCTACACTCCATCTATAAAACATCCCCAAAGCGCGTTTAACTTTATGACATTCTCCTCTTATCTAATAGACCAAACAGTATAAATGGGTGAAATGATTTTCTACTTATTAGTGAAAATTCTTTAATTTATCCCTCTTCTATCTGATTTTATCATTAGTTTAAAATGAGATGAAGCTAAATGCATTCTTATGGAGTTAACATAGATGGTCTAATCTGATTTTTCAAACTATATAAGTTAATTCAGATATATTTGAGGGCTGTTTAAGAAAGTTATTGGACCGACCAGCAATGGAGTTGATTCATAAGTATTTGAAGTTTTGTCAGTGCTGTGTTTGACGAGCAAACTCTCCCAAGAATAACTGCTCTGCAATATCTTGAGTTACCAGTCGTTTTGCTTTCTAGGTAGTTGATTTCTCTTCCCATACAAAAATGAATGCCTTTTTTATATTCTGATAAATGCTACTTTTCTTATCATTGGATATTTTCTAATCTTATTGTTTGACAGATAAGAACTTAATATTTCTAAATTAATAGATTTAAATAAGCCGAATTTTAAATAACGAAAATATTATTTTTACTTATAAGTTTTTAAATATAAATCGCAGTATGTGTGTGAATGCGACATACGTGGCCTACTTCTTAATATTAATATATACACATGTACATACTCACCAATCTATAAACTATTAGAGTTAGAGATTATTAAATTATATATAACGCTCATGTACCTACATTTACTATACAGCCTTACATTAGAGATCAGCCTGTCAAGCTATTGTGCATGTGCTTTTTAAGAGTGTTAATAATAAATGAATACTTTGACTCCCAACACAAGATATAGTATTTAGGAAAGAATAAAATGAATCCACTTATTCTATCCAACCCAAATGCTTATATATGGGCAAATCTTAAGTACTAGAAGTGAAAGCATGAGGATAGACCACTCACTTTAAATTACTGTTTATGATGAATGACGTCGGCAAAATTATCTAGAATTTACTAAACGCTTTCACTTCCAGTACTTAAGATTTGCCCATATATAAGCATTTGGGTTGGATAGAATAAGTGGATTTATTTTATTCTTTCCTAAATACTATATCTTGTGTTGGGAGTCAAAGTATTCATTTATTATTAACACTCGTAAAAAGCACATGCACAATAGCTTGACATGTTGATCTTTAATGTATTACAATTTATAAACATGCGCTATATAAAATAAATGCTTATACAGCCTTAGTAAATATTACTTATGTAGTCAATGTGCGGTTAAATAAATTTATAATTACAACTTTAAATTATCGTAATAGATTTCTAACTATAAGATCTTTCCATTGTAAATCGAAAGATTTCGCGAAGTATTAATGTGTAATAAGAAATGTGGACTTAATCAGTGAAGTATTGAATAGCTTCACGCTCTCAGATCTAACCGCTTCAGCTTTACCTATTTAAATAGAAAGTAGGTTGAAGTAAAGAAGGGTTCCCCTCTTTTCTTCCAAAGCGTAAACTTGTGGTTAAGACCTGTAGAGGTCCCTAATATCGCATTTTTACACGCATATTCTTGAGGTTACAGCCTTAGTAAATATTACCTACATTTGCTATCTAAATTAAACTGGATTTCGGCACATACGCGAAGTACACAACACTACGATAGATTGGGGTTCAAACTAGGGTATGAGGGTTGTAAGGCATGAGGAAAGGTGAAACTAAGACCTGCAAAGCAAATCTTATTGTTTCAATATGTGTATATATATATGTAAAATTATATGTTCAATGTATATTTGCTTTCCATATAATACTAAATCATCCATGCACTTTACTACTGTTACACAATCCTTTATTTACCATCCTCTTTTATAGTAATAAAGTGCATGGATGAGTTAATATTATATGTATACATTTGGCAATGTAATAAGAAAGAGTAATTATATTTGCATTCAAGTATTTGTATTGTGTTTCCTATAGTTCTGAAGAAGATTGCTGGGGCAATTGAAACTGTCAATAGTGGGTTGTAAAAAAACATTGTAAAAAGTAATAAAGACCATAGATGATATTAATATTATATAGAAATATAATAAAATTATTCCAACTTAATAAATGAGGGTGCATCAAAATAGAATATGTCAAAAAATTAAATTATTTACAATGATTTTTAAAGTATTTAAAAGGAAATTTATTAACTGCAAATTTTGCAGTGTTATCCTGAGATAACAGATTTCCGTAGCTTTTGTAATGGTGTTTTGCAAAGTGACAGGCAGGCAATTCGTAGGATTCCAAATTCTTCCTCAATTTATTGACTTCGACACAACATTGATGTAATTGCACCTCAGTAGATTTATTATTCTTTTTCCCCCCATGTGTTATAGCATCAGCCGGGAAGCGAACCTGCCAACCTGGAACAACTGCCTGCAAAGCAGCTGTCACTGACCTCTCAACCACCAATTCTTGATGATTCATTCTTTTAATGTGCATATTTCAAAAATTTCTAGATTGACATTAATTCTTGATAGAAATGCATTCTGAACATGTTATGGCCTCTGATTCATATCATATTGTACTGCAAACAACTTTTATTGATGATAGTTCTAATGATGATGTAATTACTATTTGGATATATAATTAGTATGCAATATTTACAAATCTCTAAATACAAACTAGCCTACTTTTCTCATTCAGATCTATTTATAGAAGATTTTTTATCTTCGTAATAAACTTTGGAGATATCCACATGTGGATCAAATAGTGTAAATGGCATGCATGTACTTTGAAATGCTAAACAAGGAGGAACTTTCTAGTCTGGAAAATGAGAATCAGAGATTTGTTTTGGCAAACAATGGTTCAACATCAATATCTAATCTACTGTTATTAGATCATTTCACCTGTAGCTAATATAAACAAGTACTAATTTCTTTTAGAATTTTATATTCTTATAGTTAAAAGAGATTTTACATATTAGTCCTGTATTGACTGCCACATATGTATTAGTCTGTCAATAGCTTTGCAATTTACTGATCTCAGAAAGTAATGTCTACATGGAATTTGGTGACAAACTTAATAGATTTATTAAAGATTTATTTGGAAAAATAATGACCTATAACATTATTTATAATTAATATAATACACTTCAACAAATAAAAGCAAAATTACTAAACTCTAAATCTTAATATTGGCTAAGTGCTTTCAGAGTCTGTTTACTCTATATTCATAGCCTTAATATGTATTAAACTCATTGTATGCAAATTTATGCAAAACAAATCAGACATCCATTTTTTTTGAAATTGCAAAACATGTCTTTTCTATTTATAGCATTTATATCACTAGCAATGAAGTAAGCCTCCTTAATTTTCCTTTTGGCATCATTTCTTTCAGTCAAAACTATCTCAGCCCTGGATGATTCAAATACATGCCAAAAGGAAAGTCAAGGAGGCTTACTTCATTGCTAGTGACATAAATGTTATAAATAGAAAAAACATGTGTTTTGCAACTTCAAAAAAATGGATGGTCTGATTTGTTTTGCATAAATTTGCATACAAGGAGTTTAATACATATTAAGGCTATGAATATGGAGTAAATGGACTCTGAAAGTGCTTTGTCAATATTAAGATTTGGAATTTAGTAATTTTGCCTTTATACATTGAAGCGTATTGTATTAATTATGAAAAACTGGGGAAACAAATTTATTATAACATTTGGAAATGAAAAAAATGTTTACAAACACACATTTACATTTTGTGAGAAATTGTCTTCCACCAAATAAACTTATAAACATTATTTTGTAATAAATTTAATCAGCCATTTAAGCTATTGTGCGGTTTTTCACGAGTGTTAAATAATAATAAATGAATACTTCCGCTTACAAGACAAGATATAGAATTTAGGAAAGAATAAAATGAATCCACTTATTCAATCCAACCCAAATGCTTATATATGGGCAAATCTTAAGTACTGTAAGTGAAAGTGTGAGGATAGACTACTCACTTTAAACCACTGTTTACGATATCTGAATGAATGACGCTGACAAAATTATCTAGAATTTACTAGATGTCACTCATAAATGAAACTTTAAACATATGTAAATAAACATTTATTTTTAGCGCTGTTTCTAATTGTAATAAATTTAATCAGTACAATAGCTTAAATGGCTGATTAAATTTATTACAATTAGAAACAGCGCTAAAAATAAATGTTTAAACATTATTTTGAAAAATGGCTGCCTTCAATTAGTGGAAATGAAACAAATATATTTGCATTTTTTGTGAGTGGAAATGAAACAAACTACTTTCTCCTCATCAAAATATTATCTAATATTCACTTACAAAATTAATTGATTTACTTTTTTAGAAGACTTTAAATGTCTTTAATTCAGTATTTATATACACATTTATTTAATGCTGGCTGACTTTCATCAGTGCAGGACTAATACGTAAGTATCATTAAATATCTTTTTTCGAGATTTTGTTCCAAGAAGAAATTTAAGGAAAGCTAACTGGAGTTGATATACTGAATATCTTGAACAATTTATTCTTGCTATGATAAATTGAATAATTTTATAATAATATTAATATTATTTTAGTTCTTTATTACTTTTCCAATGCAATAAGAAAGATGAAGTTATACATTTATAATAATGGCTGCCAAAGGAATCTATCTCCTAAGATATTAAAAGCCATATATTGCAAATTGAAACAAAACTAATAGTGCTTTTTATAATTGATATTTGTCTTCCAAAAATATAGAAATTACTGATAAGTTTTAAAACTTTGGATGATGCTAGATAAGGAAAGCAGAGAGAATTCAAAATTTTACAAGATCTAGGTGAAAGACCGAGTCATTTTTAAATAAGTTTGGTCATTGTAATAATTCCTCTAAAACCAGGTATTTTTGCTGCTAATGACATTGCCATTATCATATATAAGACTTTTAAATGCAAGCTTGGTAGATTGAAAAAAGCTTCTTTAGATATTGGTGTTTTTCTTTCCATAACTTAAACCAGGAATGGGCTTTCTGTGACTGTGAACTGATGATTTTATTCAGTTGTTTGATAATTGCAAATTTATGTAGATTAAAGAAATCTGATTCAATATTTTATTTGCAAAACTATAAATATTTACTTTGATAATTTACATTGTCCTTCATACCTTTACTCTTTTCTACATCGCTTTTGCATGTAATTAAATATTGTATTCATTTTTTGCAATCTTTAATTTTTGCAATATCGTTTTATTATTGTTTTTCATTGTAGCTTGAATATCTAGCAGTTTTTAAAAAAAATCTATATATGTCAACACATATGCATGCATGCACAGATTTATTCTATATTAATGTCTTACATACATATATAACATGCAAAACATATGTACAAATTAAAATTTATTTATCACAGGATCACCATTTCATATGCTTATGCATGCTGTTAGTAAGAGTACCAAACTCTCCATACAGTAGTGCCACCAAGTGCAAACCTTAATAATCAATAAAATTCTGATTATGTGATGTTTTGATGGTTTTATACCTATTCTGCCCATAGGATAATGCTGACCAAAGACACCAAAATGTACGGATGCTGAATTGAGTTCAGGTCTAGATTAGTATACAAGGGAATAAGCTTGTATTGGAAGCATTATGGTGTTTTCATCTTTGGCTCCTAACTTTATAGATAACCAAATAGGTAAAAGATTACATTAGATCCTAAAATCTAGGTGCAGTGCTCTCAAATCCAAGGTTCATCACTAATAAAATCCACAAGCTAGAAACTAGTCTGGGGATATTGGATGAGTAGGCACTAGATAGGGATTTTATGCACAAACCTTCCTGCATCCATTATTTACTAGGGCTTAAATTGAGTAGTGTTACTGTATGGAAAGTTTGGCACTCTTATTAAAAATTTATATAATTATTACTTTTTTGGCCATCAATGTAGCTATCTATATATACATAAATACACATTTATCTACAAGTATCTATATGCACAAACATTTAAATCCTTCTCTACATATACAAAAATTCTTCTATCATGTATATATATATATATGTTGATATGAAGATTTTCATGGGTTGCATATATAAAAGACATATTTTGTGGGTTCATCCATGTTAAAATATTTTAAATATTGATATACCGACATTTCAACTTGATCACACAAGTCATCTACTGGGTGATAAAAGCTAGAAAGATGGTTGTAGAGGTGCTACAATCACTGATTTGAAAAAACAAATGTTAAAGTTCCACCAATAGCAAAAATGTTAAATTAAGAATGTTTTTTAAAAAAATCTTTCCAAATAGGAGGAAGTTTGCATGTATCATCTCTCTTATTGATACAATCTGGTCTTTTAAGTATCTCAATGGCTTCTCTAATTTTGCACTGGTAGAGATTATCACATCTGGATATGATCCTGGTACTAGAAAAATCAATTTTATGACCCGAATCTATAGTATGGAGTGAGAGTGCTGATGATGATGAGGGTTGTTTAACTGCATTAGCATGCTCATCTCTCCTAACACTGATGTGATGATTACTCATATCTATGTAAGAAGCTTTACAATTTTCGCATGAGATTTGATAAACACCATGAGATTCAAGAGGGATTGAATCCTTAGGCTTGGTTATTTTTATTGCTGATCTTTTGATGAATAGAAAATGTTGTATCTATATTATAGCATTTTAATATATGTAAAATACTGTCTGTAGTTCCTTTTACATATGGAACACAAATCCTAATAGCTGATTTATCATCTTTTTGTTTCCTATTTTGTCCATTTTGGGCTTGAAATAAGGCTTTTTTAATAAATTTATAATTATAACTATTTGCTAATAAAACACTATTAATATGATTTATTTCGTCTTTCAGATGTGACTTATCTGAAAGGTTAATTGTTCTATTTAAAAGAGTATTGGCTACAGAAACTATCTGAGTTGGGTGATGATGAAAATGTAAATATCTGTCCGTGTGTGTATTCTTTCTGTAAATCGAAAAGATAAACTATTTGGTGTTCTGGTGACTAGAACATCAAGAAAATGGAGTTTTCCATCAGACTCTGTCTCCATTGTAAATTTAATATGACGATGCATATTATTTAAATGTAAGAAATGTCGGTATATCAATATTTAAAATATTTTAACATGGATGAACCCGCAAAATATGTCTTTTATATATATAAACATTAAAATTATAAAGCTAAAATAGTCAATAAATAAAATTATCCCAAATTCACAACTAAACTAGACTAGCCAAGAAAATAAACTCTAAATTACTACCAATGGTTTCACTGCTATAAGCAGACTTCTCAAGTGTAAAGGTCTACAAGATAACAGTATATTCATACTAAACATTACCCACAATTCCACTTATATCTCAAACCCTTAATACTAAAAGAACCTTTAAATAAATTATTTCAGAATCATAAATTTTTAATAATAAAGATTATTTAATTGTTTTTATTTAATCAAAATTAATAGTGTGGCCTGTATTTTTTTCATGGATATACAAAGCAGAACTAGGATATTTATTTGTAACTCTACTTTTATGTACCTTTATTTTTAATTTAAGCTCATACTACTTTGACCTATATATACCTTTTTACAAAAATAAGGAGTCATATACACTACCCCAAGAATAGTCTTTCTATCAAAAATTTCTTTTGTATTATTTAATAAATTACTCAATGTAACACCCCTTTTCCAAGCAATTTTTTTATTGCCAAACAAATTACTATTTCTACATACAATTTTATAAGAAAACAATTTAAATGGCAAAGAAATAAAATCATTATTATTCTTTAACCTTTACATCATTACAACTATTACTATTAAATAAAATACTTTTAACAAATTTATTTTATAAACTATTTGAGTGTTGGCTATTCTGGTAAATACTTGTTAGGGTATCGAAACGTCAGCTATTTAGTTATTATATTTTTATTGCATGGATACTCCCAGAAATAATACCAGGAATATATAGTATGCATATATAAATTAAGATTATAATATAAATAAAATTTTAAAAATAATAATAATTGTTTTTATATGTTGGACTATTTCTATCATTTAACATTAAATATTGAACATCTTTAGAGACATTTAACTTTATTTAAATTTTCAATAATTCCCATAAGTCAGACTAATGTCTGGAAACCACTTTGTTCTTAGGAAAAAGCAGAGAAATCAGAAAGAACCTCGTAGATAAGTATATAAAATTTCTACTGACTGTAACCTTTGGCAGTATGGCTCAGATGGTTAGAGCTTTATCTTAAAGTTCAGTATTCAAGAATCTAAAAGTCCAGGTTCTAATCCCATGCTAGTACTGTCACTGGTCAGGACAGCAATATCTGAAGAAGACAGGAGACTAATACCATTCAAAATGTTTTGCATATACTAATCTGGTGCTATTATTCATATTTACATGTAATTGAAAATTTAAATAAAGTTATTTTTTAAAGACAATCAATATGTAATATTAGAAATAATTAACCTCTTCTAATCTATCAACAATCTTAACCTGTAGTCAAGGCAACCCCCTGTAACAATGAAGATGATACCACCTTTACCTATGGTCTTATATATTTATGTAGATGCTAAAGATTGCAACTTGACAAAAGTGTGAGTTTAATAATGCAAAGAAGTTTAAACAAATCTTATTAATCAGGAAAATATAACCTGTTGTTAAAACAGACTAATAAATAGTCATTTATAGCTTTCAAATTTTATATAAAGTATATATTTATTAACATAATAAAGCCAATTACTCAAGGCTTTAATAGCTGTATAACTGTAGATGATAACAATTAATCCTTAAACTATCAACAATCTCAACCTGTAGTCAAGGCAACCTCTTTTAGCAATAAAGGTTAAATACAGGTTATGTTTGCCTGGTTGATGAGGTTTGTTTAAACTTTTTTGCAATATTAATTGCACACTCCTTGGTCAAATTGCAATCTTTAGTGTCTATATAAATATATAAGACTATAGATAAAGGTGGGACCATCTTCATTTTTAAAGGTGGTTGCCTTGACTACAGATTGAGATTGTAGATAGCTTAAGAGTTGATTGTTATCATCTACAGTTATAAATCTATTAAAGCCTTGAGTAATTGGCTTTATTGTATTAGATGATACCACTTAAATGCCATCACTACAAATCTTCAGGTAAACATTACATAATAATAGTTATTAATAATAAATTGAGGAAACACATTTACATATATTTTATTGAGTGTGTGTTCCCTCATTCATTTAATGAAAAAATAAAAGTAAGAAAAAAACTTACTGTAGTAAATTTTTATTTTTTAAATAAAATATCCAAATTTGCAATTAAGTACCTCTGGACTATATTCTTTTTTAGCAACTTTTTTATCCTATAGAAACATAATAGTAATCTTTTTACCAAGAAATTATGATCTTTCTAATTGTTTTGGTGTTTTTAAATCAGTATCAACTTTAAGTACATTCTTACATTTTGTAAAACTTTCAAAGATTTATGAAACAAAAAAATAACTGCTGGTATATTGTAAAATTTATTTACAAATTTTAGTTTATTGTTTTTACACATAATTGTGCATAATGCAGAGACATGAAAAATGGCTGTTTGTGTATTGTAAAATGTATTAAATTTATGAATTTCAATGGATTTTTTTGTTTTTTATACACCTGGGTCTCATTTTATGCAGTAGATAGGGTTCCACAGAAAACCCACATTAAAAAAAATCGCACAAAAATAGACTTAATTTACCTTGAAAACTGGGTGATAGGTGCTGTAATTTTCAGAATTCACATAAAAGCAAAGCAACAAGGAAGAATTACTTTAAAATTCACATTAAAAAAATAAGCAATTAAAGTATGACTAATAAAAAATTTCAAATATTTGAAAAAAATTAATACAAGACAAACTTTTTTTACTTTTTTATTAATTACAGTATTTAATTTTACATTTTTCATACATATTTTAATCATTACCACTACGTTAGTTTGTAAACTAGTAAGAAATCAGACTCGATGTGATATGATGTATTGTAGCTTTTCCTTAAATGAAGTCAAGAATCTATCAGCAATTATGCCCAGAGAAACCTGTTAGCCACTTTATTTTTATTCGTGATGTGATGTACAACTAGCGCAATTTCAGTTTTGTGCTGTGTTAATGGTTTTCTGTTTCTATATTAAAAAATGAGTTTCAAATCAAAACAAAAAAACTATACATTATCATTAGTAAGATTATTTTCAGTTTATAAAATCTTCATTTTTTATTTTAAAAATCTAAAAGATTATTTATTTCTGTTATATATAACAAAATAAGTTTTAAAAGTTTAAATTTTTTGAATATTGCGATATTTTTATATGTAAGTATAAATCTATTATTATTATTTACTAATTAGTATAAGTTAATTATTTACATAGAAGCTAAGTTTCTAAATACAGCTTCAGGCCATATTCACATTAGCTGCTAATACAATGTTATATTTTTGAAAAAAAAAGTATTTCAAGTGAAAATAAGTTATTAATAATTTAAATTTCTTGGTATCTAATAAATATAGTGAAATATAAAAAATATTAAGAAGAAACATGAATCGCATAACTTCAAAATTGCATTAAAATAATCCGCATAAAATGAGACCCAGGTATATTTCTTTTTTTGAATAGCATTTAACTAAAGTCATGTATATTATAATAGCATAGTTCATGGCTTCACTGTATGTATAAATATGTATACATCTATAGATATATCTTTATATGTCCACAATGGAATTTAAATGTGTGTACATGTGCATAGATGTAAATATTGCTTATGTATGTGTATAGAAAGTCACAGCAAAAAATTAAAAAAAAAATTAAATTCATTATATATATGTGTATAAAGTGTATAAACGCAAACATGTAAGGAGACCATTAATATATAATGCATTTTGTTAATTTCAAGTCTGTGGAAGACTGCTAGCCAGAAAGTGAGGAAATGCAAAAAGGGATATAAAATTCTAAGGCAATATGTAACTTGCTTATAGTGTAATGTCTACATGGGTATGACTACAATATTAAATCCAATAAGGGTTTTGAGCATTCAGCATTGGTTATTTAATAAAATGAATGATTGAATAGTTGTATGGGGTAACAAGATTAAAGCCTGTCCATTAAAGTTTGTGGAATTTCTATCTTAGTATAAACCGAGCACTGATTATATATGTGTGTGTATGTGTGTGTGGGAGTTTATGATCTGGCTCTACTGATGAATGCTGATTTAGCACAATATATTGAAACAGATATACTGTTCCACGTATATATTCAAAAGATCTCCCCCCCCCCCATTTAAAAAGACTAGCATTATTTGTTTTTACAAAAGAAACGAAAAGATTTAATCATGGTTAAGGAAAATTTAAAAGTTCAAGAAACACAGGAATCATGAAAATTGACAGCAAAGAAAAAAGATATGCTTATTTTTTATTTCAGGAAATAATTAGTAAGGCAAAATGCTCCAGGCAAGGAAACATTAAAATTAATTGGAATTCTAAAACACATAGCCAGATAATTAAAAACGATCTTCTACTGCCAAAAAGAATAGCCAATGAGCTGGAGGAAATGGCACGAATGTGGACGAAAACATACCACCAACACCAATTGAAGCAGGCATCATGTAAAGAGAATCCATTCTGATAAGCAGAAAGAATATAAATAGGTTGAAAAACTTGGATTATCAGACAGAGAGAATAGTTTTTATTATCAGTTAAGTAGTTTTTCTTTTTAGAAGTCATATTAAATAAAACAAGCAGAGAAAGTACAAAATATTTGGAAAATTCGGATTATCAGAGAGTCTTTATTTTTATCAGTTTTACTAAGTAAAGCAAGCCAGAAAAATCAAAACTTAACCATGAAGAAACAATTTAACATGGGCAGTTGACATGCTTTTCTCTCTGCATCCATGATCATGAAGCTTATGCTTCAGCCTGTCTATTGTGCCATTCATTAAGCCCCCATTGGTATTGAAAGAAAACAAGTAAAAAGGTAAGAATTAAAAAATAGTAGCAATTCAATTATTAATGCTATAATAAAATTTTTAATAAAAGAAAAAAATTAATGGAGAAATACAAAAACGTTGTGTTCTATATTTCAAATTATAAATGAAACTGCTAATGAATTTATGTATAAAAATATACGTTTGCAGCAGACCAAGTAAATATTTATGTTAGAATAATTAAATGCTGTATAAATCATAAATGCTTAACTGCATATTACTTCTATCTGGATAATATAACAAAGTTTATGTGTATGAATATACATCTATATTTAACTAAATTATAAATGCTTCACAAACCTAGAATTGCTGAGTTTAAGTGTTTACCAATCTGTAATAATTCTCAAAATAATGAAATGCTGTATAAATCATAAATGCCTAACTGCATATTACTTGTATCTGGATAAAATAATAAAGTTTATGTGTATGAATATACATCTATATTTGACTAAATTATAAATGCTCAACCGCATATTACTTATATCTAAATCAAATAATAAGGTTTATGTGTATGAATATACCTCTATATTTGACTAAATGAGAAATGCTTCACAAACCTAGAATTGCTGAGTTTAAGTGTTTACCAACAGGTAATAATCCTCAATATAATGAAATGCTGCATAAATCATAACTGTTTGACTGCATATACTTTATTAGAAGGACTTGCAAATGGATTATTGATAAATAAAGTGCTTTTAAACTTCTTCTCATAAGTGAACTAAAAATAAATCTTCACACATGGATACATATGGACTTGGAATGAATTATTGTTAAATAAAATTGTTGTTACTTAAAATTACTCTTAGTTGTTCAATTCTATTTTTTTTATTGCATCACTCATCATTCAGTGCACTTGTTCATGAGAATTTCATGCCTCCTGAGCTATGTCTGGCATAACTAGACCTACATAAGTCAGGTTGTAGTGAGATGGGACTCTAGTGGCACTGTTTGGAAAACCAAACATAGAAATGTCTAGATGCTTTCAGTCTCTATGGTGCTACATCCTCTGATGGGCAGGAAATATTGTTGTAGGGGGGGGGTTAATATCTGCACTGGGGAATTCCAATCGATAGTTTCTTCCTGCAACATGCTCATCAGGAAATTGTTACAACCGAGGTAATAAAGGGTTTGTATGGTGGTGCGGTTACAATATATTGGGGATTATCTACATTTTTTGAATGTGTGTGTTCATGTGTAGCAATTGCTTGGGATGTCATGGAGAATAAATTGACTGAAAAATTCTGAGTTCAAATCCTCGAATTACACAAAAAGGAATATATTTTTTATAATTTTTTTACTTATTGTTATACTAATAAAAGATGCACTTTAGGTTTTATAAATACTCATCAAAGTTTGAGATACTAGAATAAATTATATTAAGATGATGAAGATGATTAGCTCGATGATGATCAAGAATTATATCTTGCTCCCAATTTTCTATTGCCTAGTTACTTCCTCTTGCCATTGGACAAAGAACTTAACAAGTTAAATGCAAGGATAAACCTTTTCTGTTTTTGAAAGACTGGTTTTAATTAAACTCTTGGGGGGGGGGAGACAGGATTTAGTTCTTTTGCCTTTTAATAGAATATTAACCCCCCCCTCCAATCTTCAGTTTTATATAATCCAATATGGTAAGCTGAATTTTAAAAAAGGAAAGCAATAAAACTAGTTTAATATAATTTATTGTTAACTTTTTGTTTTAAATTATCAAGAAGTCATCAAACTGGTAGATAATTAAACTTTAATGTGACTGATCTTATTAAATAATCAGGTTTTCAATCAAATTAAACTTTATAATTTTGTCTTATTAATTATTTAAATTTTTTAAACAGATTTGTTAAAAGTGTACATATATGTCGCAAAAGCATCAACACCTATGTGTGAGAAATGTGATATCGCTATAACCCTAATAATTAAGAGATGTAATAGATTCAATTTAAAGACTATTTTTTTATTAAACATTTACAAAATTATACCTGACTAAAAAGTGTGCACGCATATAATTGTAAATAAAGTATTAAGTGTGTGTGCATATACAATTGGTCAACACTTAAATAAATATGCTCTAGAAAATTTAGACATGCAGAACAATAATGTTATGCAAAATTGTAGAATTAATCACAAATATGCTAATTTGCAAACTATGCAAATAAAACGAGCTATGCAAATTAAGTGATGCCAAATAAATCTAATTTGCCAGTGCAGCAGTGTGCACTAAAGTGAAGAACTGTGGTGCGGATATCAATGCAGTAAAGTATACATTCAATACAGTGATCACTGGATGCAAGAAGATTCTCAACTTTATCTGCAAGAATATTAATGTTAACTATTCGGCAAGCTAGTAAAATATTAACACATCTATTAATCTATTACACATAATACAGTCACATATATATTGTAATGGTATGGACTGAACAAGGCATGAACATGGGGTAATGGGACTCATCATCATCAACCCCAGTACTACAAAATTTAAATATAAAATTAAAAAGAATGATAATGAATATGAGGAACATAAGAGATTAGTACAGCTACTTATATTAACCATATGTTTGCCAGCATTACATAAAAACAATAATCATTCATCATCATGAATGATCAACTATAAAAATAAAATCAACAGTCAATCTTGTGACTGGATTTGAAATGGGTCTACTATGACCAGGCTAATTATTTAGCCCTTGCCAGCTTGGGGCAGATGATTTAAACAATAATTTGGATGTGCAAACTTAAGGGCTAATCCATAAGAATAGGAGAATAAAAAATATTGCTGGGATACTAAAACCTGCTGATCATCATCATTGCTCAGGCCATTTTGTACTATTAATGTTCTGACCAACTATAAACTTAATTTCTAAATAAATAATTAAAATGAAATGTAGTGCATTGACTTTAATGGATACCACTTTTGTGCATTTAGCAGTACCATCTGGATATCCATAACACTAAACACAATCCTTTTTATATAACAGACCATTATGCAGGAATCTAGCTCAGGAATAAAAGTTCTGCTACTGTGAACAAGAGATATAATATATCATAAAAATTTATATTGTAGCATTAAATAAATTCACTGAAATAACTTTAACAATGAAATATTAATTTATTAATAGCAATAAAAAATGGAATTAAGGTCTGCTGAATATGGCTATAGATATAAATAAGCCTAATTTGGATTAATAGAATTAGCTATCACATTGTGATTTACAAATCTCTCATAATGGGTTTACATAAGACATATATCAGCACATAGAAGTTTGGTACAATAATTTAGAAATATATCTGAATTGTCATAAATGTATAAATGAAATTCATTTTTATAATACATAATGACTTGTTTAACATGTGTGTGTGCACACACTGTTGTTTATAAAAAATAAACCTATTAGACCATTTTATACTTTTTAATACACAAGAATATACATAAAATGCGCACATATATAAGCACTCAGATGTGTTGTATAATAATTTAAAAATTAACATGTTTGAGTTGTAATAGACTTATAAAAGTGTATATATAAAAAATAGATAAAGCTATTCATTAGCCTCTGATTCTTTTTATTAATGGTAAGCAAAAAAATTTTTTAAAAAAATATTTACTCTTTTGGCAGTTCTCAAAGTTTTTCTTTTTTTCTTCAAGTTATTCCTAATTAATTGTAAGCATCTTCAAATATATTCCAGCAAGTTTTTTTTTGTTCCCCAATTTAAAAAGATTGTTGGAGTTTACTTTTTTCTCAAAATAAAATTGTCTATGAATCAATCCTTTGTTTTTTAGACTTTTACTTCAAGCGAAAATTATTTACTTGTTTTTCTTTTAAATTATAGATTTTAACTAACATTACTCATCAGCTGTACTCTCTCTTTATATATATATATATATGTTAAAACGAAGATTTGCACGGGTTAAATATATAAAATACATATTTTGCGGGTTCATCCGTGTTAAAAACTTTTAATATCAATATACTGACGTTTCGACTTGGTCACACAAGCCATCCACAGAGTTATAAAAAGGTAGAAAGACGGTTGTAGAGGCGCTACAATCACTGGTTTGAATAAAACATTAAAAATCCCACCAATAGCAAAAATGTTAAATTTAAGAATGTTTTTTAAAGAAATTTTTCCAAATAGGAGGAAGTTTGCACGTATCATCTCGCTTATTGATACAATCTGGCCTTTTAAGTATCTCAATGGCTTCTCTGATTTTGCATTGGTAGAGATTATCACATCTGGATATGATCCTGGTACTAGAAAAATCTATTTTATGACCTGAATCTATAGTATGGAGTGAGAGTGCTGATGATGATGAGTGTTGTTTAACTGCATTAGCATGCTCATCTCTCCTAACACTGATGCGACGATTACTCATACCTATGTAAGAAGCTTTACAATTTTTACATGAGATTTGATAGACACCATGAGATTCAAGAGGGATTGAATCCTTAGGCTTGGTTATTATATTGCTGATCTTTTGATGAGCAGAAAATGCTGTGTCTATATTATAGCGTTTTAATATACGTCCGATACTGTCTGTAGTTCCTTTTACATATGGAACACAAATCCTAATAGCTGACTTATCATCTTTTTGTTTCCTATTTTGTCTATTTTGGGCTTGAAATAAGGCTTTTTTTATAAATTTGTAATTATAACTATTTGCTAATAAAACACTATTAATATGATTTATTTCTTCTTTCAGATGTGTGTCATCTGAAAGGTTAATTGCTCTATTTAAAAGAGTTTTGGCTACAGAAACTATCTGAGTTGGGTGATGATGAGAATGGAAATGTAAATATCTGTCTGTGTGTGTATCCTTTCTGTAAATAGAAAAAGATAAACTATTTGGTGTTCTGGTGACTAGAACATCAAGAAAAGGGAGTTTTCCATCAGACTCTGTCTCCATTGTAAATTTAATATGAGGATGCATATTATTTAAATGTAAGAAAAAATCATCTAATGTATTTTTTCCATGTTGCCATATGACAAAAGTGTCATCTATGTATCTGAGCCAAATGAGAGGTTTTAAAGATGATGATTCTAAAGCAGAGTTTCTATATATTCCATGAATAAATCAGCTATTACTCCTGAGATAGGTGAGCCCATAGGAGTACCAAAAACTTGTCTGTAATGCTGTCCATTGTATACAAAATATGTATTTAAGAGACAATGTTTAATCAAAGCAATAATATGGTCTGGTAAATTGCAATGTTGTGAAGCTTTAAATATAATCTCACAACGTTGCAATTTACCAGACCATATTATTGCTTTGATTAAACATTGTCTCTTAAATACATATTTTGTATACAATGGACAGCATTACAGACAAGTTTTGGTACTCTATGGCTCACCTATCTCAGGAGTAATAGCTGATTTATTCATGGAATATATAGAAACTCGTGCTTTAGAATCATCATCTTTAAAACCTCTCATTTGGCTCAGATACATAGATGACACTTTTGTCATATAGCAACATGGAAAAATACATTAGATGATTTTTTCTTACATTTAAATAATATGCATCCTCATATTAAATTTACAATGGAGAAGTCTGATGGAAAACTCCTTTCTTGATGTTCTAGTCACCAGAACACCAAATAGTTTATCTTTTTCTATTTACAGAAAGGATACACACACAGACAGATATTTCATTTCCATTCTCATCATCACCCAACTCAGATAGTTTCTGTAGCCAAAACTCTTTTAAATAGAGCAATTAACCTTTCAGATGAAACATTGAAAGAAGAAATAAATCATATTAATAGTGTTTTATTAGCAAATAGTTATAATTACAAATTTATAAAAAAGTCTTATTTAAGCAAAAGACAAAATAGGAAAAAAAAGATGATAAGTCAGCTATTAGAATTTGTGTTCCATATGTAAAAGGAACTACAGACAGTATTGGACATATATTAAAATGCTATAATATAGACACAGCATTTTCTGCTCATCAAAAGATCAGCAATATAATAACCAAGCCTAAGGATTCAATCCCTCTTGAATCTCATGGTGTCTATCAAATCTCATGTAAAAATTGTAAAGCTTCTTACATAGGTATGAGTAATCGTCGCATCAGTGTTAGGAGAGATGAGCATGTAATGCAGTTAAACAACACTATCATCATCAGCACTCTCACTCCATACTATAGATTCAGGTCATAAAATAGATTTTTCTAGTACCAGATCATATCCAGATGTGATAATCTCTACCAATGCAAAATCAGAGAAGCCATTGAGATACTTAAAAGGCCAGATTATATCAATAAGCGAGATGATACGTGCAAACTCCTCCTATTTGAGAAGATTTCTTTAAAAAACATTCTTAAATTTAACATTTTTGCTATTGGTGGGATTTTTAATGTTTTATTCAAACCAGTGATTGTAGCACCTCTACAACCGTCTTTCTACCTTTTTATAACTCTGTGGATGGCTTGTGTGACCAAGTCGAAACGTCAGTATATTGATATTAAAAGTTTTTAACACGGATGAACCCGCAAAATATGTATTTTATATATATATATATGATGCAGTGCCTTTATCTGTGCATCTCTGCATATAGATAAAACAGTATATATATAAACTAATTCTTCAGCAAGCTGATGGACTCTCTGAATAAGCTGTTTATTTCTAAACAGCAGACTAGCTTATTGTCATCTTTTGAAATGGTATAATCAAGATAAGCTCCATTTAGTCTGGAATTTGATAGATTTCGGTCATACTGATTAGTATGCAGTATATATGGGCTTATATGCACTGTACTGATCTTATAATAGCTCAAAATATGTTGAGTATTGAGGATACTCTCAAACACAAGAGAGATTTTTGAAAATATAAGAGTAGTCATCTTATCTTTAAATCTACATTCTAATTATCTGAGCCAATCTGAAGTGTCTTAGTTTGAGAGTGTGAAGATGTTTATCTATTCATTTTCACATCCATTGCTTTCTTTCACATATTAACATTTGCAATTTTTTTCAATGTATTATGTGTTCATATTACAAATTCTTAGCAACTAATATCAAATTTATTTGCTAGAATCAGAGATCATATGTAATTAAAGAAAAAGGATTTCCGCCATTAATATATACATGGTACTGATATTATAATAGCTCAATAATGTCATGTTGAAGATACTCTCAAGTTCAAGCACAAGATAGAGACTTTTGAAAAGATAAGTGGCCATCTTATCTTTATATCTACATTATAATTATATTGACCAATCTGAAGCATCTTAGTTTGAGAGTGTGAAGATGTTTCTGTATTCACTTTTACATCCATTATTTTCTTTCACATTAACAGGTAGTACATTGAAAAATTTCATGAGCATTAATATGCAAGAGAAAATAATGGATGTAAAAGTGAATAAAGAAACATCTTCACACTCTCAAATTAAGACACTTCAGATTGACCTATTAATTAGAATGTATGTTTAAAGATAAGATGGCTGCTTTTATCTTTGCAAAAGTCTCTAGTTTGAGAGTATCCTCAGTACTCAATGTGACATCATTGAGCTATTATAAGATCAATACAATGCATATATTTAATTACATATGATCTCTGTATTTAGAAAATAAATTTAAATATTACACAGTTTCTAAGAACTTATAATATTAACATATAGTAAATTGAAAGATTTCACAAATATTAGTCAATATGTAAAAAAAATAATGGATGTAAAGGCGAATAGAGAAACATCTTCATAATCTCAAACTAAGATGCTTCAGATTTTCCTATATAATTAAAAATGAAGGTTTAAAGATAAGACAGCCACCCTTATCTTTTCAAAAATCTCTATCATGGGTTTGAGAGTATTCTCAATACTCAACAGGTCATCATTGAGCTATTATAAGATCAGAACAACACTTATATTAAAGGTGAAAATCTTTTTTCTTTATATATATATTTATATGTATTAAATGGATTATGTCCTGTACATGTGGGGTTCAGATTGACCTTAGGTCAACATGGGTGTGACAAGAATCTCGGCCTCAGGGTGGCCTTTGAGCATTTCATCATCAGATTTTCAATTGGATGGACGGTTGAAGAGTTGGAGTGTGTAATAGATTGGAGCCTGTCCATTAAAATATGAAGATTGTCTATCTTAATATATATCTGAGCACTTATAGTATATATGTGTGGGAGATGATAATCTGGACCAACTGATGATTTCTGGTTTAGCATGAAATACATATATTGGTGATTATTTATCTTTTCAGCATATATGTGCTTGAGTGTATCGGTGTTACTAGATAGAGTGGGGAGTGATGGGTCATCTGAAAGTCTGTGCTCATATACCCTATATATTACATATATATATGTATATGTGTGTATGTATAATCTCATAATTGAATATTTATCCACTTAGGAGTGCTTTTGACAATCATCATAGTCTTTGTCAACTAACACTTTGAAAGGCTCCCACAATTCTGTGATCTTAACATTTTCTGCCTGTCTGTTAATTAAGTCTTGTTTGTACTTGTATATTAGCATAGCTTCCTCTATTTTCCTTCTGTTGTTATTTTTGTTGTAAACTATGGGAGTCTTATTTAAGCTGTCCATTTTAAAGTTTGAGAAACTTTTTACTACTATAATTGAAATTTTATATAAATATAGATTATGAATGAAAATATAGAAAAAAGAATATAGATAATTTTATTGGAAAGTTTTCATACACTGGCATATATCAAGAATATCTATCTGAATGATGATTATTATATCATGATCTATTTTCAAGAGAAATTATTTGTTTTCTCAGATTGACTAAACAAAGATTTCTAGAATACATTTAATATGCATTCTCTCAAAAACTAATTTGAAACCAGATATTTTAAGATGTTTTTTCTACAGATATTTACTCGGGTTATGTTGAACAACTTTTTGTAAGAATTTTATTTACCTATACCCTCAATGTTATTACGTGTTTTTAGTTAAGTTAAAATATCTGTTTGTTTGTTGGTATGTTTGTTTGTAAACTTTTGTAATCATTTTCATTATTTAAATTAGAATACAATTTTAAAATCAAGGTTTAATAAATTTAAATTCAATAGAATTGGTTCAAATTAGATATATACAAAAGAAATACCAGACAGAGCAATGTGGGCTCTAATAGTTTACGTAGATTACCTAGGTTTTTAGATATGGAACAGAAAGTGGGAAAATTTTGAATATTTTGATATCAAATTTAAAAATTATTCTTAGAACTTTAATATATTTTAGGTAAGGCTCACAAGAGGACAGTATAGATTTTTTTTTGCTTTCAATTTAAAAATATATTTTTAAATTAAAGTTTAATAGATTTAAATTCAATATAATTTATTGAAATTTGTATATTTTTAAAAATCTCTACTAAAGTGATAGAGCACAATAATATTTTAGGCAGGTCACTTAGCTTTGTAAATATAAAAGAGATGAAGGGGAAAAAGATTTGAATATTTTGATTTTGAATTTAAAAAATGTTTTTAAAAATGCCATATGTGCATGATTTTCTTGGTTTCATTTAAGTTAAAATAATTAGTTTACAAGATAGTTTTATTACAAAAAAATCAAGTCAGATGTCACATGACCTAGTTTAACAAACTTGAGGATGCCAGTAGCAGAAAACAGTCTAGGTTGGGGATATTCAAAGCTTGTTAAGAGCTTATTTGCAAGCTCTCTATATAATATAGTTTTATGTATTTAAAAAAAATGTTTAAATAAAAAGAAAAAATATCAAACAATTTTCAACAAAAAAATAAGTTACTTAATGTTTTATTTTACATATATACAATTAAGTACACATACTAAATATGATATATACATAAAGGGTATACATATTAACTTATAGCAGAAATATCTAGTGATATATATATCAATTTTAAGTATCAAGTTGATTTAAAGTACAATATAGTTTTACATTTTTATTTACTGTGCCTACTAAATAGTTAAAAATAATAGATATTTTTTTAATATAAAAAATTATTTCTTCAATGACAATTAGGGTTTTTACATTTAATTTAAAATAAAAGCATGGAGGGTCCAGAAATTAATTAATCCCTTTTATAAAAAATAGGCATTGATTTTAATTAATTTCTGTATTCCCCATGCTTTTATTTCAACTTAAATCTAAAAACCTTAACTTTTTTTAATTAAGTTAAATAAAAGCTTTTGATATAATTTTTTTTATTTCTATTATTTTCCATTTGAAAAGAAGATTGTTCTATAGAGGGTAAATCTATCATAAAAGATATTCATAGTTGCCAAAAGCACATCATTTTTCATTTCAAAGTTTAGGAATCACAATTCTGTAGCTCTGGTGTATCTTGTGTACAATATATTTCAATGGAGTTTGAGCTAATAATTTTGATATGAAAATATATTATTATCTTTAAGCAGAAGTTTTCAAAAGAAGATGTCTAGTCATTAATTTCACAAACAAATGCAATTATAATATTTTAAAATTAAAATAAGTTTTTAAATTCTGTAATTCACAATATTGTAAGTATATTCATGAATATTAAAGTTTTCTTAACAAAGCAAAATGTCACATGATTTTTTCTGCTGTCAGTATCTGCAATTAGAAAGTTATTTACCACAGAGCCATCTATCCTAAACTTGAGTAGTCATTAAATAAGAGTTAGTAGGGTTATTTTCAGATCCTTGGACTGAAGTTTGACTGATATTAATTTTTAACATTATTAACACCTAGAAACTAAAGTGAAGATATGGATGCCACTTTTTATTAAAGTTTACAATAAAATCTATTATTGTTCCCATTATGTTTTTTTTTGAATTGACACTTTTTTAAGTAAACCATTTTTCTTTCAACGACAAGCTATAAGCAGATTATCGATAATACAAAACTCATATTTTCAGGGCTTTTTTTAATTTCACCAATTGAAATCAACATTTTTTACTTTTTAATTACAAACTGAAGCTTTGTTGAATTTTATATAACATTAATTTCACTAGTTAATGTATAATAAAAAGAATTCTTATCAATTAGATGATTTATATATCCCATGTTAATTTCTGTTATATAAAAATATGTAAATTTGCATAGAATATATACTGGAAACATTTTAGTAGGTGCTGTAGATTTTTTGCCACTAGGGGAGCCACTGTATCACAGTGACACAAACATAGAAAACATTAGGCATCAGTTGATTCAATGTAAATGCTTGAAAGCAGAAAGAGTACAAATATAAAGTTCTGGAAGACTAAATATAAACAAAGTGATTATACAGAAAGTGAATTATTGGTTTTTATGCTGGGTTTGAAAACAGATAAGGGGGATTTAGATATGAAGGCCATGGAGTTGACAAATATTATGTTGTGGAAATAGGATGGAGCAGGATATGGGGTAACCTATGGTGGGAATGGAAAGGGAAGATAAAGTGGCAACAGGTTTTTCTGAACATAGTTGCTGAGAGATTCCTGACCCCGTATAAGGAGAAGTCACAGTGCATCACATCACATCAAATAAGTATTAATCATCAGTACTAAAAATGTTCCAGATATTTCGTCCAGGAGAAATAAAAATTGCAAATATTATAAAAACGTTCGAAAAAACAAAACAAAAACAAAGGATAGCTATATTTAGCAAATATTAAAATTGAGCATGTTGGTGTGCACATATATGAAAAATATTTAATGGACAAAAATTTGAAAAATATGATCTCTCTTTTTTAGCGATCTCCCACTTAGCAATTGAATTAATTCATTTTAAAGATTAATTATAGCAGATGTTAAGTATATAAACAAAATAAAACAAGAAACTTACTGTAATAAAGTGTTTAAATGAGTATATACAAGATTAAAAAATATAATTTAATTATTGTACATAACTGAATATAAAAAAATTCCATTTTTAAATTACGTTCTATGTGTGTTTTTTTTTTTTGATGAATCGCTATGTTGAAATATGTTGTACTTCTTTCTGAAAATAAATAAATAAATAAATAAAGCAATTATAAAAACAAGCTGATTGTAAACAGTAACGTAAGTCTTAAAATAAACTATTAGAAAAAGTATTATAAAATAATATACATACTTGATAATTATATTCTACTCAAAAATAAATAAACATAATGTACTAATCAAAGAATAACACTCGATGATCATTGGTGGCAGTCGTCCACAATTCCACAATTTATTCTCAATGTTTAGGTCTTCTAATTTAATATTGTTTCTTGAATAAACTTCATTTATTAAATACTATTTACTAATTATTAATCAGATATAATCAACCACCTACACATGCACTGTTTAATCATATTACTAATTCTACAATGTTATATAGAGTTTGCAGGAAACTCTCAAGCCAAATCACAAGATAGAGACTTTGAAAAGATAAGAACAACCAAAACGCTAATATGGCGGTTATAACAAACAACTCAATTCAGCAATAGTGTAAAAAAGGTAATCTTTTACACATTTTTTAATTACTTTAAATTTAATCACTTTTTTTTTAAAAAAAGGAATTGACATACATTATTATTATCAAAAATATCACTCTCAAAAAGAAATAGCATTATTAAATGCAAGAGCTCACCTAACATTAAAATAATATCCGAAAATATAGATACCCACAATCAAGGAAAAACTTTATCAGTCAAAAGTTTTAAGACTATAAAAAGAGAAAAAAAACATCACAAGTACATAGAATCAAATACCAATATTCAAGGCAAATCTCAAGTTTTAAAAATGTAAGAAGAAAAAATAACATTTAATCGAATCTTAAAAATAGCATTACAAAAGATTCCATTTCGAAAAATGCTTCTCTTTTATTGTCCCTCCCAAATGCTACTTGGGTAAACAAACTGAATTAATACAAGCAACTCAGACTAAGTAAATCTATGTCGTTGACAAACCTTGCAAGTAATGCTGTTTAAAATACAGTAAAGCCTACAGAGCTCAAAAAATGCAACAGTCAAGAAGTAATTATTTAAAAAAAGAAAGCACTTGTCATCATATCTTTGTACCTAAATTTAGAGTGAACGTTTGAAGATCTTATTCTCATCACTTCCATTACGTTTATTTATATTATTAACCCCAGGGAAATTTTCAAATTTACAGCCGGTTATTATTATATGGTATTAGAATAAATGTAATTGATGACATTATTTATTAGCACAGTTTTATTACTAATTCTTAATCAGATAATAATCAGCCAACTACATAAACACTGCTTAATCATATTACTAACTCTATGATATTATATAGAGTCTGAAGAAAATTCTCAAATCAAAGTGCAAGATAGAGACTTTAAAAAATAAGAATGGCCATCTTATCTTTGTACCTAAATTCAATTATTTAGGCCAATCTAAAGCATTTTGGAGTCAGAGCATACATTTCTTATTCTCATCGCTTTACTTCCATTACATTTATTTATATTATTATTTATCTTTTCTACATGTGTGTGATCATGGTGCATCAGTAATATAAGATAGTGTGGATAGTTGAAAGGTGCTTGAAGGTCTGAGTTCAAATCCCCTATATTTATATTATTAACCCCAGGGGAAAATCTCTATCTTGTGCTTTGGTTTGAGAGTTTCCTGCAGAATCTATATAACATTGTAGAGTTAGTAATATGATTAAACAGTAAATGTGTAGATGGCTGATTACCATCTGATTAAGAATTACTAATAGAACTGCACTAGTAAAAATGTCAATTATATTTAATACTATTTACTTAATATATTGGGTATATGAGCACAGACCTTCACATGACTCACCACTCTATCTCATATCACTGATACACTTGAACACATATATGTTGAAAAGATAAATAATCACCAATATATATATTTCATGCTAAACCAGCAATCATCAGTTGGTCCAGATTATCATCTCCACACATATATGCAATAATTGCTCAAATATATATTAAGATAGCCAATCTTCATACTTTAATGGACAGGCTTCAATCCACTCTACACTCCAACTCTTCAATTGTCCATCCAATTGAAAATCTGATAATGAAATGCTCAAAGGTCACCCTGAGACCAAAACTCTTGTCACACCCATGTTGACCTAAAGTCAATCTGACCCCTCATGTACAGGACATAATCCATTTAATACATATACAAGGGATGGGACCAAAGTTATCTATTTTTTACACATATTCTTAATGATGCTTTTTCTCATTTTTAAATGTTTATTAGAAGTAATTGTATTCAGTTTCTCTCATGGTGAATATTCATTTACCCAATGAATTAGTTTTTATTATAATTTTTTATCAACTCCTATTATTAATTACTTATTCTATTTTGAAAGTAGCTGTTGTAAAGAACTAAAAGCTATCGTTTAATTTCAAAAAAGTCTTTTTAACAATCTTAATCTTTTAAGACCTTTCTTTAGGTACAAAACATAATGTTTTGCAATGAAGTCCAGCACAAATGCACCAAGCCACAGTTGCAAAACAAATATATTATAAACTTTTATGTACTTTTTGATACATTAAAATGAAAATTAATACGGGGTTGTTTTTTTGTTGTGAACTTATATTAACTGATAGAAAACTCTATCATTGATTAATATTGTGTTGACTTGAACAATAAAACTTTAAAAAAATTTTTTTCCATGTATCATAGCATTGGCTGGGAAGTGAACCCGCTAACCTGGGACAACTGCTTGTAAGGCAGCTGTGCTGACCCCTCGATCACCAACACTTGTGTTGGCTAATGAAATGCAGCATACTTTGACATTCTGTACAGACATATAAAAAGAAACAATGCAGATTCTGTTTTTGGGATTAAAAGTATTTGTCGAATAATTTTTTTAAAAGTATATATTTCAAACATTAATGAATGTTGAAGAATGTATTTGAAAGAACTGATGACCCAAAGAGACAATATCACAGCCTTTCACATGGGCTCAGACTGAGTTATGACTGAGTGTGTTTCCAGTCTATACAGATAAAGCTTTTGGAAGCTTTCACAAGCAGCCCATTCTGATTGTTACATTTAATGTAATATAAATAGTTAGCTATTGAGAAACCATGACTGGAGAGCAAATTGAGACCAAAAGGCAATGAAGCCATCAAGCACAAGTATTCCAAATAATAGTGATTATCTACAATCAAGTAGTAGACTAAATACTGGGGTTCCTATTGTTTTACACCCACACAAAACACACACACAAATAAATTCAGTTAGTGCAAACTATTCTATGGTATATTTGTCATATCATTTTAATGATTATCAGATTAAGTTATGGAAAAAATAGCATACATATATAATCAGAAATTAATGAGCTCTATTATGCTATTCTTTCATATAAATTATAATAAATAAATAAATAAATCATATACAACAAATAATGAGAAATTCCTCAACAAGCTTTGTGGTAAATGCTTAGCCAGAGAAAGCATTTAAAATATCTCAGTCAGGAACTCCTCCCCAAACCCCTGACCATGGTTTCGTGCTTTGGCACTTCTCAGAGAGGTGTCAGGGTAGGTTCAGACACTAGATCTACAAATACCAACCAAAGCCAGCATTTAACTAAAAGTTATCTATTGGGTGAAAAATCTTGAAATTTTCAGACACCTACATGTCTTCAAACCCAGCTATCCAACTCAAATAGCTATATGGGGCCAAAGCATAAAGCCATGGCCAGTGGTTTGGGGAGGGGTTCTTGACAGAGATATTTTAAATTCTTTCTCTGGCTAAGCATTTACCACAAAGCTTGTTGAGGAATTGGCAATCCTCATTGTTTATAACTTACAAACTTAAGAGAATAGGGTCATGTGATCTATTACTCTTATTTTGACTATTCATATACAACAGCTTTGTAAATAAAATAATTATACATAAAAAGCCTTTTTCGGAACATGGGTTCATGCCCTTTTCAAATGTTAAATCATCTGTTCTAATGTTAACCAATTATTGCAAAGAGAACGCCATCTAGTGTTCTATAATGGAAGTAAAATAACATTAACAAAATAAAACATGAGTAAAATAGAATAAAACCATATAATAAAATGATAAAATTGTATAATGTATTTATTCTGTATATTGTTACGTTATACAATCAATTCTTTGAAGTTGACTTGGATTTCTATATGAAAGTTTTATTCTATTTACTGATATTTTATTTTGTTATAGTTGTTATTTTACTTTTATTATAGAACACTAGGTGGTGTTCTATTTGCAATAATGTTAAAGAATGGGCATATTGAAGAAATTGATGATTTGGATAATAAAATGGGCAGCTTCTAAAAAAATTTTGCCAGAGAACAAATTTGAATGTTGGAAATTTATCAAACATTTATGAGTGCCAATACAGATGGTATAGAAATAATATATTTCGCACAGTAGATTATGTATTAGTAGATAAAGAGGAAATTAATAAATTACAGAAAATCAAAGTTTTTGATAATGAAGAGAATGCAATAGTGACCATAATTTCTTTATAATAGAAATGGTTAGTAATGTGGTGAAAAATAATAATAAAAGTAGAAAGATATAGATGAAGAGTGCTGATAAGAATAAGTTAGAATATAAAATAAACATAGAAGAAATTATGGGTGTGTTTCTTGAAAATGAATATAAAATCTGGTGTGGTGAAGTAAAAAAAAATGGCAAATAGGATTTTAGGTGAGAATATTTAGAAGAATAAAAGTAATAGAAAAGTGAGAAATAGTAACAGTGTAAAAGAGAGGGGGAAAGCATGCAGAAATATAAATGTGCTATTAAAAACAAAGAAAGTGGAAAAATGTTAATGTTAAATGGAAAAAAATATTTTTAAAAAATAGCTAAAATAGATATTTATAGAGAGAAAATGAAATTAAATGGAAAAAATATTTTTAAAAAAATAGCTAAAATAGATAATTATAGAGAGAACATGAAATTAACTAGTAAATTATTGGAGAATATTAATAAAAGTGGAAGAGATAAGAATAGAAAATTTGGGAAATATATTAAAAGGAGGAATGTAGGGGAGAGAGAAATAGTATTACTAGATGATGAAGAAAAAGAGGGTAGCTCAAAAGAAGAATTAGAGACAATCTTAAATAAGTATGTAACTCAAAAGAATAATTAGAGACAATCTTAAATAAGCATGTAATGGATATAGAAAAGATGTTAGATGTGAAAGACAATGTCATAACAAACATAAAAGCATATAATAATGGAAATATTAGATTTACAGAAAATGAATTGAATGAGGCAGGGAAAAAATTGAAAAGTGGAAAGGCAAGGGGTTTAGATTGATGGGCAGCAGAAATGGTGATGAATTTAGGAAATAGGACAAAATTAAATCTATTGTATAATAAGACGGCACAGAAGAGAAAATTTCTAGATAGCTGGAATAATACAAGGGTAAGGCTACTATTTAAAGGAAAGAGTAAGGACCATAGAATGTTTATTATAGACTGATAGTGGTAATATTAATGTTATATAAAGTTTTCACATATATAGTGGCTAAAACGGTCGGAAAGTGGATGGAAGAAAAGAATATACTAGGGATAAATGCAATGAGATTGTAATCACACAACTTGTAGAAATGAATAGGAATACATGTAAGTAGTTATATATGGTCTTTATAGATATAGAAAAGCATATGTTAGAGAGAATAAAAATAGTTAATGGCTAAGTTAGTAAATTTGGGAATGAATGGGGTTTTATTGGATCTTATTAAGAGATTGTATGAAAATAATTACTATACATATCAGTTAGGAAATATAGAATCAGTAAGAGTATAAATGAATTGGGACTAAGACAAGGACACCCTATGTCATCTATTTTATTTTTGTTATATTTGAGAGAAATGAAAAGGGCAATAGAAAGATTAGAAAGAGGGGTAGTGATATCACTAGTAGATGGCAAGGGAGTGTATACATTATTAGGTCTTTTATTTGCTAATGATATTTTCTTATGCACAGAAAGTAGAAAAGATATGGAAGTTGTGCTGAAGATTTGTGCAAGGTAGGTAAAGAGATGGGGATCAAATTTAGTGAAGAAAAATCAAAAGTAATGATGATTAATATTGGGGAAAGAGAAAAAAAAATTCTTGGGAGATATAAGTTAAGTGTCATGAATAGGTACAACTATTTAAAAATTGTCTTAAATAATCAGAGAAATTGCTTGGATGAATGGGAGAAAAAATTGATAAATGAAGAAAAGAAAAAAAGGGATTTAGAAAGAAATTAACAGTAATTTCATATATTAAATATGATGTAGCAAAAATTGTATGAAAGGGAGTGGCAGTAATAGGATTAACATAAGGAAATGATGTATTATGTGTTATCAAAGGAGTATTAGATTACTTAGAAAAAGTACAAAAAGAAGTAGGAAGACATGCATTAGATGCAGATGTGTGGATGGCAAAGAAGGCAATTCAAGGAGAAATGAAATAGTCAAGTTTTTATATGAGAGATGCAAAAAGTAAAATGAAAATGTTTTGTAAATTGCAATTTACTAATAGTAAGAGAATAGCCAACATTGTATTTAATTGGGTTATGAGTAAAGGACAGGCAATAAGATGGGTGAGAAAGATAGTACAGTAAGCAGAAGATTTGGATAAATACTTTAAGTCAGTATACTCATACAAAGGGTGGGATGATTGTGTTAGGAGGATTGTTGAGTGTTATATTGGCAAAGACTGGGATAGAAGAGTAGATGTATTTAATAAAAAAAATAGGGAATTGGACAGATGAAGAATTAGTATGGAGAATAAAATGAGCTTAGATATATATAGAAGTAAACAGAACACTGGATGAGAGTTAATTTATGATAATAACAGGTAAAGTAGTTTACTATTTAGTGCTTGAAAAGGATCACTGGCAACAAGGGAATCTACAGGTTATGTAAGGAAGGCATGGAAAATATTAGATATTTGCTTTTAGAATGTAAATGCTTACAAGCAATAAGAGTAAAAGAATAAATATAGACCAAGTGACGCTTCAGAAACTGGCCTATTGGTATTTATGCTGGGGTTGGAAAAAGATAAGGGAGATCTAGATACAAAGGCCATGAATTGGACAAAGACGGTATTGTGCAAATGGGATAGAGCAAAATGGAGAAGAATATGGGAAAAAGGTAAGGTGGGGAATGAAAAGGGAAGGGAAGGTAGCTAACAGGTTTTTCTTGGACATATTGGCTGAGATATTCCTGACTTCGTTAAAGGAGTAGCCACATCACAACGTTAGAATAGATGATTTAATATTTGAAAAGATCACGAAACCAAGTGCGGAGAAGAGCTTTTTATGTGTAATTATTATAAATTTGCATATATTTATATAACTGTTATATATGTTTTTATTATTAATAATATTTATTATAAGACATATATGAATAGATGTGTTTATATTTAACAAGAAGTCAGTGTATATTAGAAATATTTCTTTGTAGAAAAAATAAGAAAAATCATTCCGCATATTAAAATTTACTTTCACATAGAAACAAATTAAAAAAAAGAATTCCATCAATCTTTCTATGTTTTTGTTAAAAAAAATTCAAAAAATTTAAATATGCGCATTCATGTGCAAACGCGCGTATGAAATATATGAATTTCACCTACTTTATTAAGAGCAAGAATTTTTTCCTCACGCTATGTTAATTTCCTTATTAATTCACTCAATATTATAAAAGCTGTATGTAGATAATTATAATAAAACTAAATAGCTTAAATAATTGAATAAAATTCTACCTTTTCTCATAGTTTACAAATTATATTTTTCATTAAAGCACAACACAAGTAGAAAACAAAAGAAATCAAAAATAATATCAGTATTTTCATATCGCTCATATAAAATCAGTCCGCCACTGATTGTGCAATAACCTTCCATTATGAAAATTGACTATAAATAACCGATAAATTGCGTCCAATAGAGTATTTTCTACTCGCTGATATGAAACAACGATGGATCATCAAAAGCTAGGCACTGTTTTCACTATGAAAAGTATTTTGTATCTCTGTTACATGTCATAATTTCTACAGGTTTTCTATCACTTATGTTTGTATAAATAGACCAATCTTATTGAGCTTACCGTACATGAAAGACTCGTGATACTGATTTATTTTTATACCAACTGGCCTTACCCTGCATGGAGGCTCATGCATAATAATTAATCACTATAGCAACTGAGCTTATCATGTATGAAAGGTTCATGATAATTGATATCTATACCAACTGAGAGCTGTTCATGTATGAGAGGCTCATGCATAATGATTAATCTCCATAAAAGCTCATGATAATAATTGATCTCTATGCCAACTGAGTTTTCCATGCATGAAAGGCTCATGCATAATGATTAATCTCTATATCAACTGAGCTTATCATGCATGAAAGACTCATGATAATTATTGATCTCTATATCATTGGAGCATTCCATGCATGAGAGGCTCATAATAATGAATGATCTCTGTACCAACTTGAGTGCGCTAACTATATTAATAAAAGTGTGATTTTGGAAGTAAACAAAACTCTCAGCATTGAAAAAAAGGATTATAGATAAGTTGAGTTTAATGGAATTCCAGCAAGAAAGGTGCAACAAAGAGTTTATCTCTCACTGTTTTGTATGTTAATATGGAGAAATAATACCCATGATCACCATTCTTATGCTATACAAGCTAATGAGCATGAATTAAAAACATTGTGTTTTCATTTTGGACTCAAAGCTTTATAGTTAGCTAAAAAGGTGGATGCTGAAGAGTTGCATTAGATCCTAAGGTGTAGGCGCTGTGCACTCAGATCCAAGGCTCCTGACTGATGAAAGCCACAAAGTAGAAACTAGTCTGGGAATATTGGATGAGCAGGCACTTCCTGCATCCACTGATTACTCTGGCTTGCACTGAGTGGCGCTACTGTATGGAGAGTTTTGCCTTTGTGAGAAGTAACATCCCAAGAAGATTGGAAAAATAGGCGTTACTTTTGCAAATGTGAATTGTTTGTAGCTATCTTTTTTTTTCCCAATTCATATATTAATTATCATAAATATTTTATTTGAACAGAAAACTTGCCTTAGAAGAGCTTAGATTTACCATCAACAGAATCTTATAGATCATAATGTAATTAAAAGTGTAAAAAAGTCAATATTACATAAGTGATTATACATTCAAGAGATTAGAATGTTCCAAGAATAAGGATAAGTTACATTAAAAAATAGAGCTCATCTCAAATATATTGGTAAAAAAATTAATGTTCATTCATTAGAAGGTATTGCTTACTTAATGTCTTTAGAAACTTTATTTAAATATTCCAAATACATTCAACTATTAGTAATAACACATCAAGCAGGTTAGTATATGCACAATGTTTCAAGAGATATTATTCTCCCCTCTTCTTCAGGTGTTTGGTTAGAGCATTACCTTAAAATTCAATCATCAAGAATCTAGTCCAGGTTTAAGTACCATGCTACTACTGTCACTGGTCAGGCCAGCAACACCTGAAGAAGAGGGGAGAATAATACCTATATTAACCTGTTTGATATACTATTACTAACAGTTGAATGTATTTGTAATATAAGTTAAATTTTTCTAAAGACATTCAATACACATATTAGATTATGGAAATAGTCCAATACAAAAATACAAATGTTTATGGCATTTTTAGATATGAAGAAGGCATATGAATGGCAAAATGTAAATAATTTGTGGAGAAGTCTTAAAATAAAAAAACATATTTAGGATTTCTATAAATAATTAAAAACCTTTACAAGGATAATGGAAAGGGAGAAATCAAAATTGGTGGATTAAATGTGAAATCAAGCTTACATTTCTTCTTTATTATTTATTTCACTTCTAAGAAAATTGAAGATAGAGATAGAAATTATAGGGATGGGGGAATTGATTCCTAATTGGAATCAAGATGGCAGACAATAATGCAACTCTCTTATACAGCATTTCCCCTCATATTATATAAAAGATATGGAACTCTTATAAGATAAAAATGGAGCGGTAGGAAAAAATATTATAATTAATTTCAGAGGTAAAAATCCCTATGGTATTAATATTTAATGGAAATGATAAAATGAAAAAAATTGACCAAAAACGGAAATTATAAATATTTATATGTTTTACTATATGCGAAAAGGAATTTTATGGACTGTATAAAATTAGAGTTGAAATAAAAATCAAAAACCAGATAGGGAATGATTAGAATTTATATAACAAAGATAAAACATGTAGAACAATTTCAAAAAGGGTAATAAATACAGTGTTTTGATTTGGTAAGTGGACCGAACATTTATGGATAGAATTCAAACTGAAATATGTAGATATGAATTCCATGGTCAATAGTGAATATAAAATAAAGCTTTCAAGAGAGAATTGACTGAAGTTGAAAAATTAAGAATTTGGACTATGAAAACAAGTGAATAAACCATAGATTCATAAATATATATATATATTTTTTCATATGTCATAGCATTGGCTGGGAAGCGAACCCGCTAACCCATGACAACTGCTTGTAATGCAGCTGAGATGATCTCTCGACCACCAATGCTTGACAAATATATTGTTTATCATGGAAAGAGCAGGAAACATATTAGACAAAAAAAAATTTTTTTACTATAGAATACCAAAGAATAAATTAAAAGGTTAGTGGTAAAAAAGGAATTTATGAAAAATAAATATGTATAAAAATAATTTAATCATATAAAAAATGTAAAATTTGAAAGAATGTGGTCTAACACTAGAGGGAGCTTACTGTTATTTGATGCAGTAATAGGAGCTTTGGGTATTAGAAAAAGACCGATAAAAATGGAATGTAAATTTGGTTCATTTGGAGATATGAGAGAGTATTAAACATCTATTTTTGGAGAGCATGTTGGATAAAATATTATGATCAATCACATAGAGAATGGGGGAACACAAAAATTAAAAGAATCAGAGATATAGAGATTCTCAATAGATCAGATAATATCATGAATAAATATTGAAACTGTCAAACAGTTTTTACAAAAGTAGGTTATGAGGGGAAAAAAAACAATCATGGGAAAAGGATTTGAAGATAAAAATAATAATACAGAGGTCAAACTCTCCATACAGTAGCACTACTTAGTGAAAGCCAGAGTAATCAATGAAAGTAGAAAGGTTTGTGCTTAAAATCCCTATCTAGTGCCTACATTCATTGATTCCTCTGGCTTGCACTGAGTGGCTCTACATATGGAAAGTTTTGCCTCTGTGTAAACAGCTTATGTAAGCATAAAGAATGCTGATCATGTGATGTTTAAAAGTTTAAGAAGTAATAAATAGGTAAGTTTCTATTGTACAAAATAAATTCAAAAGGAAAGAATATTTGATTTTGGGAAGAATGCCCTTGTACATATGATCTATTTATAGAATCTTTATTTTCAGTTAAAGAAAAGCATTTGACTTATTTTCTAACAAGTTTCATTTAAATAGTTAATATAATGTTAATTTATCTTTTTGACAGAGATTAAACAATTTTAAAAAAAAATCTTATATATGAACTTTTAAATTAAACATAGCTTATTGTATATGTAAACAAAGGAAATAAATTACCCTTTCCCCAGGTGACGAATTAAAAGCATTCTAAATGTTGAGCAAAAGATCAAGAATAGAATGAAACTATCTATTGTTAGTTGCTCTGATGTTCATAAGTATATTTTCATCAACATTGTTGATAACTGAGTGAAATTAAATTATCAGCCAAATAGAATATGGCACTTAAGAATTATTAAACTCGTAATCAATTATACAAGGCTAGAGACAGAATCTATATTTTAATACCCCTTGATAGTAATAATTAAATAAGATTTAATATGTAAACTTTTAGTTTAAATATAGCTCATTGTATATGTAATATATATAAACTATATTATAATTGTCAATAAAACAAGACATATATAACATGACATTGCTTTTATAAGCTGTGTACCAATAGCTCAAACAAGCTCTTAACTGATAAGTATGGTAAGAGAAAATATTTAAAATCTCTATCCGAAATACTCTTATCCCCAGACCAATTGATTTCAAACTTATGGCTCACCTCAGTGAGGAGCTAGAATATTCAGACACTAGATCTAAAATATCAACTCAAAACCCAGCACTTATTTTATATGTAATATTTAAATAGAAACTCTGAAGTTTTTGGGACATGAAAATGTCTTTTACTCCAGCTATCTAACTTAAACAGTTATATATATATATATATATATATATATATATATATATATATATATATATATAACTGATAATATGATATGAATATATATATATATATATATATATATATATATATATAATATATTGATTTCATATTATTATCAGGATATTCCGTGTAGTAAAATTGCTAAATAGCTGATGTTTCAGTACAATAACAAGTACCTTCCTCAGAGCATCCTCTTTCTCAACTCATAGGAATGCATGTGAGATTTAAAATCATTTTTATCTTTTTATTTCTTCTCATACTTAAATTCTATTGGTTGAGAATTTTTAAAATATATTTTGTCTTCCAATAGCTTCTTTCAAATGTTGTTAATCTTCTTTAATTCACACCTTTCATTTATGCTCTTGGGCTTTTTAAAAATCTCTATAGCTTCTCCTAGCAATCTCTGATCATATTGTTAAATTTTTGCTAGAATATTTATTTATCAAAATTGATATCATGATTAGTTAATTTTATATGAGAATAAATAGCTGATGAATTGGATTTTTCTCTGTCAAAATGTGTTCTTCCTTTCTAATATTTATTCTATCATTAGTCTGTCCAATATAGGTATATGAACAGACCCTACATAAAATTTCATATACACCATGACACTCCAAAGAAATTTTATCTTTTGGAAGTGGAAATATTTCATTAATTTTTTTAAAAATAGTGTAAACTGTTGTAACAGTCAGATTCGTCTGATTCATTAACATAGTGCAGAATTCGACCACCACACAGAACTGCAGCACCATCTAGGTAGCGAAGCCACCCATAGTACTGAGTTCAAACATAGTTTATCAGTTCCACAATACAATCTATGAAACAACACATCTGATACTACATTAGTAAATATTTCTTTAGGCACGGTGGTCATGGAGATGCAAGAGATTTAAGAATTTATTTTTGAGTTAGCCAATAATAACATTAATATTAAACATTTATATTTTACAGAATTGAGGAAATATTATATTGAATAGGTATCGAATAAATAAAGATGTAACGGCAGACGTATAGTTTGAAATTATTTATTTAAAATATTTTATACTAAATCATCTAATTAATAATATTTATTATATTTAAAATCTCAGTAGCGGTATTTCCGATACTGTTATACTTTACAAAGATATACATTTATTTATTTAAAATATTTTATATGAAATCATTTAACCAATAATATTTTGTTATATTTAAAACCTCAGTAGCAGTATTTCCGATACTGTTATATTTTACAAAGAGATACATTTATTTGGCTGATGTAAACTAGCTACCTAAATTCTCGAGCAAGTATTTCATGAGCATGCCTTCGGGATTTATATCTTTGCAATGCAAGAATCTAAAGTAGAATTAATAATCGTAATGGCGGACATATATTTATTTAATTAAAGAAGATATTTACTAATTACTATGGACAGACATTTATTTGAGAGTGAGTTATGTCACTAATGCAGAGACGGAGTTATACATTGAGTAATAAAATTAATAATCAAAACACGTGGTACGTCTAGAAAGGCGATATGAGGGTGGCAGTATATTGAGATTGTGAAGCTGTGAATGAGTTTATAACAATGGGCTGGCATTTGCCGTAGGTCCAAAGATAAGGTGTCACATAAGCATAGTCAGGGCAAGTGGTTCGTGCCACGATTATCTCCTAACTGCATGACGGGTATCAAGCCCTATGGGAACATTTACTCATCCACTTGTGTAGGATGACTGGGATTAATTTAAATCCTAAAGAATCTGGAGTATCCAAGGCTTATAACAGGTCATCGCATCTCTAAAACATAACACATGTATAATCTACAGACTATTCTGTTAAGATTTAAATATATTTTATAACTCAGCCTTACATCATCAACATTTAATAAAGAACATTTTAACTCTCAAAGAAATGCGATTTACGGAATTATTACTTAAAAACTTAATAAAATATAAAACAATAGGTAAGCGGGATGAGTATTAATAACTCACATCTCAGCCATTCGCTAAGTAGTAGACCCCTGCATTACAATAAATAAAGCATTGAATGTGTGTCAATTTATATGAAAATATTAAGTAATTTATAGAAATAAATATTAATGAGGATTCGCAGGACACACATCCACTGTTTCAAGTCATTATGGATTTGCATTTAGAAAATTATGGAGATTTCCAAGCTGACCAGCCAACAGAAGTATGTAACGAAATATATTAATAGGTTGCTAGACAAGATGACAACCATCTTGATTAAAATTATATTTAAATTTGGCGAGGTCCAGTCAGAAATCTTATGAGCATGCTATAAATAGATAATAAAAATGTAAAATTTAGAAATACATACCCAAGAAAAGATAGAATTAGGCAAGCTAGATTATTAAAGAAATTTACATAAGGAATTAATAATTAAATTCATAGTTTTACAAATTATAGTTTTACAAGTTATATAGAGAATGAGCTATAGCGCGATATTATTTAGAGTACTCTAGGGCTTGGGTACAGGTACCTGTTTTATAAGAAGTTTTCAAATTCAGTAGTCAGTAGCAAATTGTTCATGATTTCAGAAGTAGCAGTTCTTTCCAGCATTTAGGTTATTCATTTACTTTAGCAGCAGCAGCAGCTTTCTAATTGTTTGGGCAGCAGATCTTCTTGGTTGACTTTGTGGAGGGCATATGTGAAGGTTCACGTCATACGATTGACCATCTCTGGGGGACAATAGTCCGGGCATTTTCTACTTGAACATACTGTGGTAGGTAAATTAATTTAAGAGTTTGGAGACTTTCAACTGATCGAGAGCACAGCTAAAGTCTTACTAAAAGTTCTCAGAAAATTCAAAATGTCATCCTTTCTTTGATCTTATCTTTTCACTTTTGTTCGATTTTATTTTTGGATCCACTCATTTTCCCTGAGGAGAATCAATAAATTCTTGTAAGTTTAATTTACATAAAAAGCTGCATTTTTATTGTTCAAGTTAATTTTTACCTTTACCTTTTGTAATTAAAGATTTTAGGGAATTTTTCTTTTAATTAATCTATTATTTCTCACCAACCGTTACTTTTAAAATTTTAAATACAAAAGGGAATATACAATTATTTTTACTTTTACTTAGATTACAATCAGATTTCTAAAATTATTATTAAATATGAAATTTAAATACAGCAATAAACAACGAACTTTATAATTTAAAATCAATTGTTAAAATTATATATTTTTATATAATTAAAAGAGAAATACAACTTACATCATTTATTTTTATTTATTGCTTTAAATTTTGTTATCGAAACGTGTGTGTGTGTTTACGGTGAATTTTACATATATTGATACATTTTTAATATAGCTACACACACAATTCGATACCAAAAAAATTTAAATTTGGGTAGGATAGCGTGGTGGGTGAGAGACGATAGAACAAGGTGAAACTTAAGATTCGAATGCAAATCTTACTGTTTCACTGTGTGAATATTATTCTTTAAAATGTTACCAATTTTATCAGTTACTCCTTTTATATATGGCAAAATTGTCTTAATTTCTGATGTATCGAAATATTTTTATATGTGTAGTTATTTTACTATATGGAATATCCCAAAATAATAATAATATGAAATCATCATTTATCCATGAAAATAATAGAATTAATAATATTATATATATGTACCTTAGATAATATATAATAAAATATATTCAATATGTAAACTTTTAAATTACATATAGCTCATTGTATATATATATAAACTATATTATATATATATGTACCTTAGATAACATATAATAAAATATATTCTACCAGAGAATGTAGACAATTATCAAATATTACAGTAATAAACTTTTTGTTTTGTAGTAAAGAGTTGTTACTGCAATAGGTGATAATTGTTTACATACTCTGGAAGAATATATTTTATTATATAAATATATGTAAAGTGTTTTCTTAAAGAATTTACCTGTGATAAATTGTCTAAAGGTTGTCCAGTTGTTGAATGTAGATTTGGTGGCATGTTTAAATCATAATTTTCTATTTCAAGTTTTTGAGCCTTACTGGTAGTAAAGTGTATAACTCTAGTGAGAAAACATTAACATATATTTACAGTAATATTAACGAGGAATATACTAATATTATCAGTAAAATTAATAATGCATATTATAGTTTATAAAATCAGTAATTAATATATACTTCTGATGGCAATTGTTTATTTATTATATGGTTTTTTATATAATCTTTAAGAAAGCTTGCCTATCAAACAAATATTATAACCAGGGGATAGATTAAACCGATGGCTTTATTATAATCCTTTAATTCTGCTGCAATTATTATCATAGATTATAACTAGAATTATCATTTCACATATATAAATAAATAGATCAAATATATTAATAACTTAATTCTTTGTAAAAAAAAAAAAACAGTATGTATAAATTCTCGTTTTATGTAATAATCAATACATTTTACTAGTTCAATGTTTAGATTGTAATTATATAGAAAGTCATTCTTATTTTCTCAAAGTTTCTGGGGCGAGAGTATGATTCTGGTGCGAGGGTATCCTTGCAGTTTTATCACCGCTGCCTGTTTAGTGACGCTAGTGAGAAGAAATGATTAGCTATATACAGTAATTAGAGTATCATTTTATAATAAAAACAATTAAAAGAATATAAATTCATTGCAGAATTATAAATGAATAGAACTTAACTGAAGTATTATAACATTAGTATTGAAGAGACTACGGAAGATTATGCCTCTATTAAACGAGTATACAAATGTCCTAAATAAAATAAAAGCCAAACCCAGCCATACTTGGCTAAAATAACTATAGAGTTATGAGACTGAATATTTTTACATAAGAAATCCAATGAACAGAAGAAGTGTCAAATAAAGACATAACATAAATGCAGGACTTTCAAATGATGATAATGTGAAAAAAGTGACATAAAAGAACCGAAAATAAAAAGATATTAAGTGAAGAAAAGATAAGAAAAATATTGTAAAAAATAGAACAATGAAGAGAATAAAATATCTATATTAGAAATAAATAAGAAGTTATTAAAGTTAAACTCTGAAAAATAAATAAATATTATTTATATAAAGGAAATAGTTTGTAAAAATCTAGCATCAAAAGAAAATGTATCTGCTCTAGAATGATGTGATGGTCTGATCACTAATTCAGTTTCTGACTCAAACTATTTTGGATTTATATTTGTCGTCTTTTAAAGTTAATCTTGTGTTAATATTTGTAGAGATCCCTACTGTCGCATCTAGGCGCAGTCTTAAGGTTATAGCCTTAATATATATTACATAATAAGTATGCTCTTTACAGATTACTAATTACATGAGTTATTATGTAAAAGACCTGATTCTTTCTTTGGTATATCTCTTTATTACGACTAATTATCTTGTACAATTTGTGACAGAAAATTCATTTTTTGTATAGAATAACAATATTCATCCTCAGTGTAAAAATTTATTTATTCTTTTAAAATCATCATCAATTAAAACTTAATTCATTAGTTGGGGTGATAGCAGTAAAGGAGTTTATGCATGTAACATGTTTTATCAGAATCAGATTATGACTCAGATATCAGTTACTATGTTACCTGATCCAGAACAATATTGCATCTTGTAACTGACATTTTGCAAAAATGAACTTCAGTGAATGTGGTAAGGTATCTATAATTTAAAAACTATCATTTATAAAATATAAAGTGTGCTAAAATGCATGAACCCACAAAGCTAAAGACAAGGAAATATTAATACAGATTGATACAAACTAAATATCTGAATCTAAGTATGTGGCTAAGCACTTTTGAGGGCCAGGGTCCTCATATTCATAGCTATCTTGTGAATAAATAAATTGATTAAGAGCAATATAAATTTATGCAAACGAGATAGTCACATATTCCATTTCCTGGAGACCTTAAGCAAGAGTCTTTTCTGTATATCGAGTTATCTTTAGTGATAAAGTAAGTTTCTTTTATCATTCTCTTGAGATCATACCACTTTCTGCAAATAACCACTGGGTCTTTAAGTTGGCAATCATGACCAGCTGAGATGCAGTGCTGTGCGAAAACTGAACTACATGAAGTGTCTGTTAGTGCTTTATTATAGGAATATTGTGTTGGGATAGCCTAGTGGACAGAGAGGCCCTGGTCTCACCATAATATTATGCTATACAAAAGACTCTTGTTATAAGCTCTTCAAGAAATAGAATATGTGATTATCTCATTTGCATAAATTTGCATTGCTCTTAATTTATTTATTCAAAAGATGGCTATGAATATGAGATCCTAGCCCTCGAAAGTGCTTAGCCATATACTTAGATATAGATATTTAGTTTATATCAATTTGTATTAATATTTCTTTGTCTTCAGATTTGTGTGTTCGTGCATTTTAGCACACTTTATATTTTATACTTTGAAATAATTAGCCACAAAGCCTAAACTCTTGGCTCATTTTTATCATTTATAGTTAGTGATGATAATAATATTAGAATGTGAAAAATTGTTTAAACTTATTAAAACACCCAACTACGATTAGCACTTCCTTTTGGAATGGCACTTATAAAATACAACACTTCAGATTATCCCCAGTATATTATTATTACTGTCTGTTTATAAATATAGTACTTTTATAGTCAGAATATGTTAGCATTATTTATAAATGTTTATTTATGATTTTAAAGCCAATATATCTTTTCTTATTCCATTTTCACTTCTCTTTTTCCAAGCAATTGCAATAAAGATTCCATGTCTTTATTAAAATTATCATAACTAGTAATAATTAAATTTCTTTTGTTATCTCAATGTTTATTTCTTGCTTCCGGTAATCTATTGTAAACTATACGTTTTGCTTAATTGCATTTTTTACCAAATTCAGATGAATCTGATTACGACTATTTTCATTTCCTCTCTATATTAATCTTATAACTTATTAATTACATAAACATATTTTAGCTTATTAGATGCATATATGCTTAATAAATACATATTTTACAATATTGCTATTTTAAATAATTTTTTTTCTCTTTTTAAATAAATTCAGTGATGAATTAAGTTTATTTTGTGGAAACACTGATTTTCTTTAAAAGATTACAATGGCGGTTATTATCCAATTCAGCATTTATTCACTGTATATATAATCTTTTTTAATAAGTTTGTTTTAAAGAGATGTGCTAATGGGGATATTATTTCATTAAGAACTGCATTTTTAATTACCATTAAAACTATTAGTGAAGTGGTATAGTTTAGCAAAGTTAAGGAAATAATAATAATATTGAAGTATTTCTTCATAATTTTAGCACTTTTTTAAAAAAAAATTTCAGGTCTTTCTATCAAGGTAAAGGAAGTGAATTTCAGACTCTCCTTTCTAGACTAATCACTGACCAATCACTATTTTTTTATTTTTTAACTAATTAGATATGTAACAATTGAAATGTGATTTTTTATTACATTTCAAATGGAATAAACAATATATGTTATGATAAGAAACAAATATATATTTTTCAATAACTGATTTTGTATAATCTGTTGAAAACCCAAAAAATAATTAGAGATTATTTCACCTTGCAGATATTTAAAATAATTGGATAGTTATAAAATAATTAAGATTATATTGTGTATATGCACAAACAACCTTCTATCTCCTATACATACACACAAAGAGAATCTGTGCTATTATGTAAAGATAAAGTTTAAGGAAACAATAAGAATAATTATTAATTTTAGTCAATAAGTGGTAATTGATTATAATAAAGTGTTAATGCAAACATGGATATGATGCAAACATACGCGGAAATGAAATGATTTAAACAACACTGAATAATTCATGTTATGATAATCAAGTTACTAAAGATTTTAAAACTGGCCATTTGTTTTGAAAGCAGACACTTTGCTAACATGAATGTCAGATTTGTTAAATGTCATTTTTTTTCTTTTGTGAACTTAGGAATAAATCAACATGTGGACTAATCAAATTAAACAATATATTTCAAATTTATATAACTGTAAATCTCAAAATTTGTAAAGAAGCGTATTATTGGTTAGATTTTAATTAATTCACAATTTGAATTTGTTAAAGATCAAGCAGGAATCTTACCATGTTATCATTCCATTTATTAAAAAATAGAGAGAAAAAGATTCAAAAATGAAAAGTGAAATAAATAAAATATAATAATAGTAAATAAAATCAAGTCATACATCAGAGATTCAACTTGATACTCTTGTATTACCAAATATTAATCAATAAATATTAATCAGGAAATAATGATCGTTTACTACAGTTATATAATCAATAATAATTTTTTTATATTGATTATATAGTTTTAGTAAAGAATCTTATTATTTTCTGGTTATTATTTTGTGGAAGAGCAGCATAAGAACTTTTGATAATTAACAAATGCGATTGAATGTCATCAGGGAGGTGCCAGGATATTTTACACCTGAACCATCTTAAGGCAAGCACTTATCTGATACTTAACTATTAAGTAGAATATCTGAAATTTTCAGACACCTATGTCTTTAAATCCAGCTATGTAACTAAAAGTAGCTATATGAATCTGAATAATTTTCGGCTACATCATATATTAATAGCCTTAGCAATACAGCATTGCTTAAAACTCAAAAACAAAACTATAATAGCAAATAAAATAAAGTCAAACATCACGTGATTTGACTTGATACGCTTGTATTACAAAATAAAATAATGATCGCGCTAATGGCTATATACAAGCATTATCAATAAATGCCGCAAGAGAAAGCATTTAAAATCTCTATCTAGAATTGTTATAAAATATAATAATAAATGGTTCTTTTTTTAAAGAAAAGAATGATATAATTCTTTTTTCTTTCTCTAGGCTGTGTGTAAAAGCAATAGATCTAATTGGCTTAAACGTATCACATGATGAATTTTCACAACTCATAAATAAATGCCATTTCATAAACATCGTAGCACTATAATATAAACAATTAACAAGCTGGAAATATATATTTCTATTAATCTAAGGTATATTGTTACATACTGAAAACTGTTTTAAAACATGAATTTATGTGACTAATAAGTATGACATTTATTAATTTCTCAATAAACAAAATATTTTACAATTATACAGCCATTTTGAAAATCCTTATTTTTAAAAAAAATTTCATTTTTATAGCATTTTGAAATTTTACCAATGATATTTTTATTGTAAATTTTCGATAATAGTGTCTTAAAAACGTATCAACTAATTGTTTAATTTTTACGAAATCTCTAAGTTCAGAGATCGGGGCAATACCTACAAGTGGTACTTTACATAAAAAGTCAACCAAAGAAAAAGACATTTGAAAAGTTTTAGAAATTATGTTTCTATATTATAAATATTTTGTAAATAGAGGGAATTTGAATGCATACTTTCAAACTCCATCTATCCACTACATCTTATAGAACCAATACATATGACCACATACAATAATATGGATGGCTTGAAGCCTGTCCATTTTAAAGTTAAATTTGTCATATTAATGCAAACTGAGTACTGATTATATATGTATGGGAGATGATCTGTGCTTACTGATGAGAGCTGGTTTAGCATGAAATACATATATTGGAGATCATTTATCTTTTTCACATGCATGTGTCATGTTTATCAGTTATATATGATGGAGCAGATCGCTTAAGGAAGTTTGAAAGTCTGGGTTCAAATTGCCACTAATTAGATCTAAGTTGAGCATCTACAATATACTTGTAATAATATTAACTGTTTATACTTCTTCTATACGGAATGTAATAAGTGTACTTATACGCAACTATAGAGAAGCTTGTTCTTTCTATAAATTAAATATGGCTTAGCACTTTCAAGACTGTATTTAAATGTAAATATTTTGATGATATGCATTAAAAAATAGTTTTATCTTTCTTCCCATGATAGTGTTCATAAAAGATATGTTGGTTATGCATTTTTTGTTTGTTACACATGCATTTTTGCTAAATGTAGCAGTGTATTTTTTTTTTTTTTTTAGAGAGGTTAAAGTCATTTACAGTCTATGCTTCGTAAAGTACTAAACAGTGAGCTTGATATTTTTTTCAAGTAGCCAACACTCAAAAATTTTTCGTTTGAGATAGATATCTGCAGCTAATCTGGATAGCTATTTAATAATGATTAGTAATGGAGTATCTGGTTATTTTTAGTTAGAAAGAAAAGATCCAGTTTGATTTGCATTAGTCAAATGATTGTCAGTGCGTTGATTGTAAGAATAGAAATATGATTGTCGTATGATACCTGTACTATTAGATACAGTGCCATTTTTTTATGAATGTGATAATATAATGTCACTTCTGGTAGAGTCAATTTCTTAAAAAATTGTGATACAGAATTAAATATATAATATTGATTATACTGAGACTAATCTATTTTCATTGGTAATAAGCAGGGTATATATATTTATAGACATTTAAACCATTTTAGAGAGATAAGGAGCTTTAATACAGGTGGATATTTGTGATATAAATTTGATATCTGATTGGTTACATATATATATATATAATAAAGAAATCAAGTCATATATCGCATGACCTATTTTAAGCTTGTATTACGGATGTAATATAGAGACCATGCTTAGTCATTATTAAGTTACTGTCGACTAGGTATTTGTATAAACCATATAATAATCAAAATTACCCCAAATTCACAACTCAAACAGACTATCCAAGAAAATAAACTCTAAAACAAGCAGACTTTTCAAGTGTAAAGAACTACAAAATAACAACATATTTAAACTAAACATTACCCACAATTCCACTTCCCATACAACCTTAATATTATAAAAACTTTTAAATAAGCTAATTGCTCTCATCAAATGTAAACATTAAAAGCATAAAGTTAAACTAGTCAAGCATCAAAATGTGTAGTTTAAATATGTTATTATGTCAAGCATTGATGGTCGAGAGGTCAGCGACAGCTGCTTTACAAGCAGTGCTGGGTTAGCAGGTTCGCATCCTAGCTGATTCTATGACACGTGAGAAAAAAAAGTTATTTTGTAGTTCTTTATACTTGAAAAGTCTGCTTGTAGCAATGAAACCATTGGTAGTGTTTTAGAGTTTATTTTCTTGGCCAGTCTGGGTGAGTTGTGAATTTGGGGTAATTTGGATTATTTATTGACTAGTTTAACTTCATGCTTTTAATGTTTAAATCATATAATAATATGCAATAGCAATATGACCAGTTTCTAGTGGTTTTTCAAACAAGAACTGTATCAAGTCTTTTCAATTATTTTATAGTTTTAATTATAAATTTATTTAACGCACATTGATTACGTAAGTAATATTTACTAAGGCAATAACTCTTAAGCATATGCGGTTGAAAATGCGAAGGTAGGGACCTCTACAGGTCTTAACCACAAGCTTATGCATTGGAAAAAAATATTTTTCAATATTTTTTTTTAATTATGATATAAATGAACTATGAAAAAGAATGGATTTATTTTGTAATCAGTATCTATCTATTTCTCTCTATGAAAGAAATATTGGTCTGTTCTATAGTCTAGTTACATCTTGTTATGGAAAATCTATTAGCAATCATAGTAATAATTTTATGGAAAAAATTAAAAAGTAAGAAAGAACAGTCTCAAAGATGTCACATTGAAAACACACAGATATATTACTGACATTCTAGTTTAATTTATTCTGTAAAACTGTTATTTCATGGCCAACATATCTTTTGATGAAAATCGTTTTTAATCCAACTCACAAAGCACAGCTAAAAAATAGAGGACACTAATTCCTTTCAGACATTTGATAGATCGAAACAAGATAGTTCAAGTCATACATATGGAATGTTCCATCAAGTAATCATGAACAATTATCAAAATATTTAAAGTAACATGTACACATGCAGTCACACACATGTGTGCACACATGCATGCACCCAGACATATATATATATTTAAATAATAAGTTGTAATTATTATTAATTTGTTAAGAGCATACTCATTACGTAAATAATGTATATATTAAGGCTATGCACCTGAACTTTAATAGTAGGGACCTCTACAAATCTTTAACACAAGATTAATGAATGACTTTAAAAAACAATAGCAGCTACTCTTCAACCTACTTTTTAAATATATAGGCAAATCTAAAGCATTTTGATTTGAGAGTGTGAAGCTATTGAATACTTCAAGTCCACAGTTTCTATTTCACACTAACGTTCATGAAATCTTTCGATTTACAATGAGTTAGTGTTAAGATCTTGTAGTTAGAAATCTTTTAAGACAATTTAAAGTTGTAAATATTACAAATTTGTTAAGCACATACTCATTATGTAAGTAATATATATATATTGAAACGATAACTTTCCAAGCCCCTATCGTTTCACCATCAAACCTAATGACATTCTCATCTGTGCTAAGTTCGAACCTATTTAAATGTTAATAAATCTAAAATTCGATCATGTCTGTATAAACAGTATTATATATTTGCGTGCAAACCAATGCTATAATTAGATAGGATTAGTAAAATTATAGCGTGCTAAATTTATTTAATATTTCTAAAAATATTCATTATATTATTTAAGTTAAGTGTAAATTATTAATTTTGTTGTTTAATATTGTAATTTCGTATGTGGATATATAATCTGTGCTATATAGAAGAAAGACATGATTTAAAATATGTAAAAGCCAGTATCTAAAAATAATATTAAATGTCTTTAAAAATTGTTAAAAGATTTCTTGTTTTAAATATATTTCAGGGAAAAAGTTTCTCGAAAATATATTTAAAAGCTATATCAAAATGTTTGTAAATTATTTTAAATAAATATGTTAAAAATGTTTTCGTTTTAAAAAAATGTTGAAAAGTTGTTTTTAAATAGAAAGAGTTTCTATTATATGTAAGATTAAAAATAAAAGCTGGTCAAGTAATTAAAAGATTTTTGATTGTAAACAAGTGTCATTAACGACCACACCTGGAATTCGTAAAAAGTAAAACTAGTTCAAAATTTACTAATTAAAATCTCCTTAGATAAGAGTAAGTTATTTTAAAATCTAAATTGGACAATTGTTTGCAACGAAAAATCTTAATTATAATAGCTTATGGAATGTTTCTAACATAAGTTATCTAAGATTTTAAAAATCTGGATTGTAAAATTGAAAAATATTTAATTAAATTCCTGAGTTTAGTGAGTCTTGAGGCGATAGATTCCGATAAGGAAAAGATATAAATACTCTGTATTTTTAACAAGGAGGAGAGCCATATTGTTAGTGAGAATTGCAGCCAGTCTTCACAATTGTTAATGTTTAACATGTCCGGCTAAAAGCGGGCATCTTGTTGCTGTTACTCCGCGGGAGAACGGGGTTTCTCTCGTCGAAATGCCTAAACCACCATCATGCCGATGGAAGAGATGAGCCTAACATAATGGGAAAGATGATGCCGCCCAGTCAAACTAAACTAAACCAACAGCCAAGAACTTGCAGTCCAGATAAATAATACCGGTACCGTTTTATTTTTTAAACCGCAGAGCTCTGTGTAATTCTGTGTAATTCTTTATGTAAATATATCTATATAAGTTAGCTAACTTTCTTTTTAAAATAATTATAAAACTAATATGTACCCAAAACTTAAATCCATTTAATTAATATTTTAAATATGTCAATTGCTATCCAAAATTTAATGTGTTAAAGTTTAAATAATCTGACTTATTTATATTTTCCATTCACTTCAAAGTAAATTATTTAGTTTAAAGTTATATCACTGCGGTTGTGTCTATATTTCTTTGCTTATTTTATTTTAAATGCTTATTATATTTCATATGCCAATATTTCGAAACAGTGAGCACTTAATTTCATGTATATTTTAAGAAGATATTATTTGAAAATCTTCGTATAATTTGTTTGTAGCGTCAACTTTCTGCGCTGTTTCGAAATCCTATTTTTTTATTATTTAAATGATTTAATATGCGAAATGTGGCTCTTTTGATCAACCAGTTAAAAACTTAACCTTATAGTTTTATTTAGAATTAAATTTAGCCTTGATCATATTTATAAGTATATTTGACATTTAAATTCTTAAGTCCATAGAAATATACTTTCCCTCCTTAAATATTTATTATCTATAAGTAACTTAATAGATCGAACATGTCAAAGTACAGATGTAGTAATATCCCCTTTTGTAGCATAGACGTTTATTACCAGGCTACACAAGAGTTGGTCCCAATTTGATAGAGCTAATATGCTATTAACTCGTATTTCATAGTATGAAATATACTATTCTTTGCTTGGCGGATGTGATATTATTTTATAAAAATATTCTTTGCTTGGCGGATATGATCTTAAGATGGAGCCACGGCATTGCCAGCACATCTTCTTTTATAGGGTAGAGCAGTAGCGAAGCCTGAGCCAAGGCCAGGTTAGCACGTAAGTCCCCCGCCATTCCTGAACAAAATGTTCCTTTTCACGCAGCATTGCGATCGGTTACAGGGTACCGGCGTTTGTCGCAAGAACTCTGAAGTTATTTCATCCATCCACAGAGTGACTTTTCCTATTATTGTTTACCTGTGCCATAGCACATTGGTAAAATCTTATGCAGCCAACTCTCCCACCTTAACATAACGCTTTCAGCATTCTGAAATTTTCTCTCGAAAGCCATGTTCGATCGATCATTACTTGAGCTGGTTTATGCGCTCGTTATTAAGTCATATTGTATATTTTAGTAAATGAATTCATGATCAAAGTTTAATATAATTATTTATATACCAGCCACAAATGTAATAGGATTTGGCTTATCGAGATTTATAGACTTAACGTAGTGATTGATTATGTATTAAATGTCAACAATTCATAAGATGGGCATATGTTAAACCCTTCTATGAAATTTAATGATTACTTATGTAAAGTGATTTTGAATTGTATATAAAAAGAGGATGTGTTCTCTTATCCACCCAATGTTTGTACATTCGACGCTGAAATGTGTAAAACTGATCAATTTCATGCCAATTGTAAATAAATATATAATTAATTTAATGTATTTCATTCTCTGTCTCGTTATTGATCTAATTCAATCCAATTCTAATTATTATTTATAGCCTATATATGTGAAAACTATGCATTAAGTTAAATTAGATTAGTGATCTATTTTAGTCAATTAAGAACCTCTCTTTTAATTATCAGAGTCTTATTGCTTCTCCGTGACCTATGTCGGCCATGTGGAAAGAGGTATACTATGTGTAATTTCAAGGTGGTCATTCGTAGGGTCTTGAGTCTTGGAATCCTGGCTTACGAGTTGAAGTGTGGTCGGACTCGGGATGTCACAGTCCTAGTCTGGTCAGCTTCGGTCTCTTTTGCTTGGATTCTGAATTCTGTTACACGAATGTACAAACTTGACTGTTACAATATATATATATATTAAGGCTATTACCTTAAGACTACACTCCTGAACTTCGATAGTAGGGACTTCTACAAAACTTTAACACAAAATTAATGACTTTAAAAGACCAGAGTGGCCACTCTTATCTTCAACCTATTTTTTAAATATATAGGTGAATCTAAAGCATAGTCTTAAGGTACTAGCCTTAATATATACATTACTTATGTAATGAGTATGCACATAGCAAATTAATAATAATTACAACTTTAAATTGTTTTAAAATATTTCTAACTACAAGATCTTAACACTAACTCACAAATCAAATGATTTCATTAATATTAATGTGAAATAGAAACTGTGGACTTAATCAGTAAAGTATTTAATAACTTCATGCTCTCAAATCAAAATGCTTTAGATTTGCCTATATATTTAAAAAGTAGGTTGAAGATAAGAATGGCCGCTCTTGTCTTTTAAAGTCATTAATCTTGTGTTAAAGATTTGTAGAGGTCCCTACTATCGAAGTTCAGGCACATAGTCTTAAGGTGATAGCCTTAATATATATATATATATTACTTAAATAATAAGTTAATGCACATGCGCTTTGTAGATTTTTTAACTATAAATGAATACTCTCACTTTCAAACACAAGATAAAGTCTTTGTGAAAAGATAGAATGAATCCATCTAGCTTTTTGACCCAAACATTTATGTTTGGGCAAATCTTAAGCATTTGGAAATGAGAGCATGAAGATGTTAAACAATAACTTTAAATTACTTTAATTATGCTTAAATAAATGACGCTTGCAAAATTTTCTAAGAATTTACAATACGTCATTCCTATTTGAAATTAAATATATAGTGTTTGAAAGTGAGAGTGTTCCTTTACAGTTAAAAATTTACAAAATGTATGTGCATTAGCTTTATGGCTGATTATTAATATTATAGTTTATAAACAGGCTATATAAAATAAATATTTAAATAATAAGTGTAATAATGTTCAAGGTTAAATGGGTTTATAAGTAAACATTAAAATCAATCAATGCTCAGACAATCCCAATATCAATAACAGTCAAAAAAATCTCAATCTGTTGTCAAGGCAATGTTCTTTTAACAATAAAGGAGGTTGCCTTGACAATGGATTGAGATTTTTGATTGTTATTGATATTAGGTTTGTCTAAGTGTTGACTGGTTTTAATGATATATATATACTTACAAATAGGTTACTGCACAAAATATACCAATTCCAGTTGATATTAGAAAGGACACAGAAGGAATTTTAGATACTGTATATGCAAAAACTGTATTATATAAAGCAGTTGCAATAAGGGGTGCAATGGCTTCAGCTGATGAAATAAATGAAAATATTTTTCCTAAAATATATATGTATATATTTATATTAAATCCCCTTTCCAAACGTTATGCATTGTGATATTTTTTATGTGTGTGTGTGTACATATATATAAAATAATGTAATTATGTATTAACTACAAAATCTATTATTGCAAAAATATCATATCAAAATGTATAGTCAGAACAGTTGCAGAAGTCAGATGTATGTGAGAATTCCATTACATAATAGCACTCGAGTTGAATTGCAGTTTGTGAATAAATAGATAACGAATATCTTATAAAATAAAACAATGTTGCTACTTAAGCGAATGAACATATTTAATTATATTATATACTGAAAGAATTCATATAAAGTAGAGTAAGGCTGAAATTTTGGTAATATTATAATATTACTATCATCATCATCATCATTATCAATCCACTGCAGGATGAAGGTCTCTCCAAGTTTAATCCATCTTCTCCGATCTTTAGCTTTTCTTCTCCACATCACCGCTGCACACTTTCTTATTTCATCCATCCATCTCCCATGTGGTCTCTTTCTGGGTCTTTTACAACTGAGCAGGGCAAATTCCTAATGTCCACTCCATACGTTCTTGTTGTTGCAGCTGTTATTACTATGTGATTATTCATATAGTATACGAACATGGATGGGCTGTTCACCAACACGCATTAGCCAGCGTGGTCAGTTTATTGGCTTTTTACCTCTGAGTTTAAGGTCAAGAAACACCATGGTCTTTCTTCTCAGTGCCTGATAAGGCAGAATGAATGTTTGTGTAAATATTACTATATAAGATTTTAATAATATAACAAATAATTAAGTAACCAAATTTAATTTACAAGTGTGACTCAGATCACTAAATTTATTATAAAATAAGATGTTAAATGTTATATAATAGCAACTTTTGAATTGTGAACAACGTCTATACAAATCAAAAGTTGGTTATCACATAATCATCATCATCATTTTCAAATATTATCAATCCATGGTCGGATAAAGGCTCTCCAAGTTCAATCCATCTCTGGTCTCTAGCCTCTTTTCTTCACATCATTCCAGCACACTTCCTTATTTCATCCATCCATTTCACATGTGATCTATTTTAGGTCTTTTACAATCTTTTGGAATCCAGTTTAAGTTTTCCATTGTCCATCTATTATCACCTCTTATATTATTATATTGTTATATAATATCCATTATTTTATTGAAGTTATATAAATGACCATAAGTAATACATGTTAACAGGAAACAATTACATTACAAGTTTTATAATCAGGGATATTGCAGAATACAGATTACATTTAAAATATATTAGTATTATCTAATGAGCTTGCCAATTATATTTTTTGCAATTAAGGTTTTGGCAATATTATATTGCTAAAGCTATTAATGCATAATATATCTGAAATTAGTTCAGTCCCATGTCACTATTTAAGTTAGATGGATTTGAAGACATGGATGTCTGAAAATTTCAGATTTTCTACTTAATAGTTAACCATTAGATAAAATGCTGGGCTTGATCTGTTATTTTAAATCTAATGCTTAAATACCCTAACACCTCACTGAGGAAGTCAGAAGCAGAAATTGGTCTGGGGTTAGGAATATTCTGGAAAGCTTGCTAAGAGCTATTGGCAAGCTCATTAGATAATATGTGCAATGCAAATTTATTAAATTCGGTCATGTGATAAATGAATTTACTTCTTTGCAATTATATTTTTTGCTATTAAAGCTTTGGCAATTTTATATTTTTAAAGCTATTAATATATGGTGTATCTGAACTTAGTTCAGTCTCATATGGCTATTTAAGTTAGATAGCTGGATTTGAAAACATATGGCTATCTGAAAATTGTAGATTTTTTACTCAATAGTTAACCATTAGATAAAGTGCTGGGCTTGATCTGGTATTTTAAATCTAATACTTGAATATTCTATCACCTCACTGATGACAGCAAGAGCTAGAAACTGGTCTGAACATAGGTATATTCTGAAAAGCTTGTTAATAGTTATTGGCAAGATCATTAGATAACATTTGCAATACAAGTTTGTTAAATTCAGTCATGTGATATATGGCTTGATTTCTTTGCAAATATATTAGTATATTTATAACATAGAAGTTTGATTTCAAAAAAGAGACCAAGTAGAACCATACAAGAGACTCAATAAATAAAATTCTATAATCGTACATAATTTTTGTTGTTTATTCAATATTTCATAGCATTATCATAAAGCTGATTGTCTTTTTTTGGAAACTCAATTAGCAGTTCATTTAACTTCAGTAAAACTAATAATATTTTGAGAGTTTTTTTGAAAAATAAATTAGGATATTTTTTTTTATTCTTGAAGAATGCTTATCATCTTGTTTCCATAACGTTTATAATATAATTAGGATTTGAACTCAGATTTTCAAGCTCCATATAGCTATCCATTCCAGCTCATACAACCAATACACATGACTACATACACGTGAAAAAGATAAATGATCTCCAATATCCATATGTTGTGCTAAATCAGCACTTATTAGTTGGTCTAGATCACCATATCCCACATATATATAATCAATGCTCAGTTTATATTAAGATAGCAAATCTTCAAACTTTAATAAACATGGTTCAATCTTCTACATTCTCCAACTCTTCAGCCATCCATATAGCTAAAAATCTGACATGGGGCACTCAAAACCCTTGTTGATGACAATATTATTGTCATACCCATAATGACTTTAAGACACTCTGATCTCTCTCACCTTAGCTTGTCCATTAAAGTTTGAAGATTTGCTATCTTAATATAAACTGAGCACTGATTGTATATATGTGTGGGAGATGTTGATCTGGACCAAGTGTTGGTTTAGCACAAAATACTTTTATTAGAGATCATTTATCTTTTTTGTATGTATGTAGTCATGTGTATCAGCTGCATAAAATGGAGTGGATAGCTATTGGGAGCTTGAAAGTCTGAGTTCAAGTCCTTCTAATTACATTAAGTTTAGTATAGATAATATACATGTATTTAACGTTTATAATTGTTTATTTTTGTCTACATGATAACATGTTTTTAATATTTGTATTTTTATATTGGACTATTTCCATAATTTAATATGTGTATTGAAGGTCTTTAGAAAAATTTAACTTTATTTAAATATTCCAAATACATTCAACTGTTAGTAATAACGTCTCAAACAGGTTACTATATGCACAAGGTTTTGAGAGGTATTATTCTCCCCTTTTCCTCGGGTGTTTCTGGACTGACCAGTGATAGTACTAGCATAGGAATCAAACATGGCTTCTTAGATTCTTTTGAATATTGAATTTATTTCCTCCTCTTCTTCAGGTGTTGCTGGCCTGACCAGTGATAGTACTAGCATGGGAATCAAACCTGGACCCTTATATTCTTGAGTATTAAATTTTAAGGGGGATTACCTTAAAATTCAATACTCAAGAAGCTAGGAGTACAGGTTCGATTTCCATGCTAGTACTGCCACTGGTCAGGCCAGCAACACCTGAAGAAGAGGGGAGAAGAATACCTCTCGAAATGTTGTGCATATACTAACCTATGTGCTATTACTAACAGTTGAATGTATTTGGAATATTTAAATAAAGTTAAATTTTTCTAAAGACATTCAATATGCATATTAGTTGATAAAAATTAGTCCAATATAAAAATACAACTAGAACATCATCATCACAAACCTTCAGGAATGTTTTTAATATATTTCTTCCAATTTTTTTTTAAAAATAAGGTTCCAGAAATATAGTATAATTGTATAAAGTACTTTATATATTATGTGCTGTATGCACTGATAATGAAGCTAGTATATATCAAAAAATTCTATATTAGCTGAGCGAGAGATTTCTTGCTCTTATATTCACAGCTACTATTTTGTTAAAAACTGTGTTGTTAGAAGGAAAATTTATGCAAAATAATGCAAATTAGTTATAACTGCTATTTTTGGGACTGGGCAAAGGAGGCTTCTCTTCGATTAATGGACCTAGGATTTCTTGCTATCTATAATGCTTCTCTGATCTTGTGTTTAGCATCATATCTTTCTGAGAAAATGATGCTATCAGAAGTGGGTTCGAATCTATGTCCTGTTGTTTTTTCATGCTCACTTCATTACAAAGAGTTAAATATATAAGTAAAAAATAATTCGTATTTAAAAAAAAACACAAAAAAAGACATTTAATGTGCCTAACAAAAAATCAAAATCATTTAATAAACAATTTATAATTTGAATATTTAAATTAGAAATAATGTAGAATTCTAATTTTTGACGTGGAAAGCTTTACATATTAAGAAGAGGGAAAAATTCTTTCTCTAATTAAAACAAGCACTGATAAGAAAAAAACATGTTGCTATATTTTTATTAAATTAATAAAATAAATTCTTATGCCATTAAATATATAGATAATATTTATCTTTTCAATTAGTTAACTTTTAAGTAATTTTGTTCTTCCTGCTTCTAGCTGACTGTTTTTTTGGCTGTTGGCAGTTTAAATGCAGCCATGTTACATTTTCTCTGATTTATCACTACTGTTACCTTTTACTCTCCAAATACAATGTTTAAATGAGATCAATGTAGATAACTGCCAATGCTGCTATGAGTTCAGACTTACATGATTTTTATACAACCCTCAAGATAGATATGGCTATTGTTATTACTATCATTCAGTCAATCTCTGCAGTAGGTTGTAACTCCATTATTGTCCATCAAAACAAGATGGCTTCTGATTGATAACTGTCTAACATTGTAATGATTTGGGCATCTTTCTGCAACCACTACTGCCAAAATAAGTAAATGTCATTCATTTTCATGTGCATGGGTTGTGAGCCACCTAATTACCAATCTGACCTGCATTCTGTGGAAGCTACTTTGGTGCTACAGGGTTTAAGAGATACTCTTATTTTTTTACAAATTAATCAAGCATCCTCATATCAGGGGTTCTCCAAATTGAAAGGAAGTTTTGTCTAGAAGTCATTAGCACATTCTCTTTCCTTTACCAATTTACTAACTGAAATAATCCTAAGAACATTATGAAGGATTTTGTTTGGAACGAATTTTATTTACATCACTATCCAATGATTATTGTTGTTGTTTCTCAAATAATTCGTTAAGATTTTCCAAAAGAACTTGAGTTGAGTCAATCCACTATGAAAAGGTATAACCATATGGATATATTCTAACTTAATAACACCGAGTTAATTTTCGGCAAATTCTCACCAGAATCATAGTGCAAAATTAATTAACTAACTGCACTGGGAGCAGGATGAATATATGATTCATAAAATATGCTAATTACTGCAGTGAGAAATGTAAATTATAAATGTCACATGTTCTGTTTTTTTGACAAAGGAACCTAAGATTCCTTCCAATGATCAATTTGAATGTCTTGCAATAACCCATGCTTTTCTGAACTTTCTCCTTTCTAAAAAAAAAGAATTGTATAGTCATAGATACTTGTTTTTAAAATATTCTTACTTTCATTTGGCAGTTTAATTTTTACTATACGAAGACCTTTTTTAAAAACTATATTGATTTCCTGGAACTAATGAGAGTCTACTAGTGTATTATTTTTGTTTTTTTGAAGTTACATTAATGTATAATTAATATTTCTTTTATTGATAATTAAGGTATAATCCATATTGTGGATCATGTGATAGATATGTATTATTTTACCATAGTTTAGTAATTATTTATGAGTTAGCATAAAGTTATTGTTGCTAGCGATATGGTGTAAAATGGTATCAATACGCTCTATAAATGTCTTGATATTCTCTGAAAATTTTATTCAAACAGTACAATTCTAACAGTCATTACTATAGTAACCTTAATGTGTTAACCAAGATCAAATCCAATATGTGTCAAGAAATCGTTCAAAACTAACAAATGTTATTATCTTGGAAGAAAAATTTAAAAAATGCTATAGCATGATATCATATCTTATTGTTGTTTTGTGCAGCTGAAGATAGTGTTTGAGGGTTGATATATCCTTTCACAGAATAGAAATATTATACACTATAAAAGTTAATCAGAAGTGAGTCTTCGAATGCAAGGAATTTGCAACATAAAATATACTTTATGCAGTTTATTCCAGTTCATTTTAAGATCTTAAATAAAATTTGTAAATCTCTTTTCCATTGGCTTGTATTACATTCTGGCAGCCTTATTTATTTTAAAAATTTTCAATGATCATCCTTAGTTTCTACCTACCTATCTACCTACCTGCCTACCTGCCTACCTGCCTACCTGCCTACCTGCCTGCCTGCCTGCCTGCCTCCCTCCCTCCCTCCCTACCTACCTACCTACCTACCTACCTCCCTCCCTACCTCCCTATCTCCCTCCCTCCCTTCCTACCTACCTACCTACCTACCTACCTACCCACCCACCCACCCACCCACCCACCTACCTACC
>JAQFVV010012508.1:495876-613376 GCA_028023455.1 Epiperipatus broadwayi | reverse complement strand
ATTAAATTAGATAGTTGGGTTTGAAGACATTTAGATGTCTAAAATTTTCAGATATTACTAAATGGTTTATAAATTCCATTTCACAACGTATAATTATTTTTAATATATATATATATGTGTGTGTGTAAACATATTGTGAATATTGTTGTCATTATTTGGTGGCATTTTATTATGTTTAGTGTAATATTATTTTTGAGCTTTTATTTTACTTGTTTTTTTTTGTAGAACTGATTAAAATTTGGGATCTTCCAATGACAGAAGAAACAGAAAGCTCAGTGAAACTGAGATCTTCCAATGACAGAAGAAACAGAAACCTCAGGGAAACTGTGAGATATGGCATCGATTCCTATTTAGCAGAATTTGTGTTGCATTGATTGCATAAAGAGGAAAATGCATATGTGGCCATGATGCACAATATTTAAGATTTCGGCTCACCACCACGAAGAACCCATGTTTGCAACACAACTTTGCTATACTTTCTTTGATCAGTTTTTTCATTTGATATTTATAGTAAACTCTTTAATTACAATCATTTGTAGTTTTGTGTATTTTCTTTTGTTTTTTAGAATCATATTAAAAAAATAATATTAATTACGATATTTTGTAGTGTAGCTATATTGTTTGCAAGATGTTTTTTAGCCTCTGTAAATCGACAACTAAAACAAACACGGCTGGTGAACTTTTATTTTCCATGTGTCAAAGCATTGGCTGGGAAGCGAACCCAGGACAACTGCTTGTAAGACAGCTGTGCTGACCACTCGGCCACTAACGCTTGACTGGCTGGTGAGTTTTTGTCATGCAGCTTCTACAAAAGTACCAATAACAGTTATGTTTTCAATAATGTAATTAAAAGCATAATACGGATCAAGTTATTCAAAACATCTGTATTAAAAATGTGATTAATATTTATAATAAAGTGAGACATTACTATTACAAATATACCGTAAGCACAATACATTCTGAATGCATAATACTAATATTATCAAAACTAAAAATTAATGAAATCTGTTTTGCTGTTCTTTCATATAAATTATAATAAATTAAAAAAATCATATACCAGAACTATATAAATATAGATATTAATAATGATTATACATGAAAAGACTTTTGGCATATGATTTTTTGGCCTTTTCAAATGTTAAGCATCTATTTTAAAAAGAAAGAATAGTTTAATGAAAAATGTTTTGGAGAGAATGGCGAATGAAAATAAGAAGAAAGGATGAAAAGGATTGACATTGCGGGATGATATGAGATGGGATAAAAGATATGTGAAATAGAAGAGTTGGGCAATGCCGAGAAAGCAGTGGAGAAATGGATAAATTTGTGATGTGACTATTCTCTGGACCTGTTGATTAGCAATTCAAAATCTTATAAAATATAAAGAAAATATATTTATGAGAAATCTATGGAGTAGGTTTAAAGTCACTAGCAGCTTTATTTTATAGTAGGAGTAGTTTTTTTTTTGTAAACATCTGTAATTAGAGGGGATTTAAACACAGACTTTAAAGCTCCTTTCATCTATCTGCTCCATCTAATATAACTGATATACATGACTACATACATGAAAAAAAGATAAATGATCTCCAATATATGTATTTTATGCTGAACCAGCAATCATCAATTGGTCCAGATCATCATCTACCACACATATATGAGCATTTCTCGGTTTATATTAAGATAGCAACTCTTCATACTTTAGTAGACAGGCTTCAATCTACTCCAGTCACCAACTCTTCAGGCATCCATACCATTGAAACTCTGATGATGGAATGCCCAAATCCCATGCTGATGCCAATATTATTATTATGCCTATGTTGACCTCAAGTCACTCTGATCTCTCGTGTATAGGACCATATCCATTTAAATACATAGAAGAGAAATAGACAGGATGCAAGATGAATGAGTAATATTTGAAATAAAGGCATTCTTCATATACCCGGAGTTTAATCATAAATATAGGGGATTTGAACACAGACTTTCAAGCTCGTTTTTGTCACCCATTCCATCTTATACAACTGGTATACATGACCATATCCATGCAAAAAGATAGATGATTCCCAATATACATATTTCATGCTGAACTAGCACTCATCAGTTGGTTCAGACCATCATCTCCAACACATATATATAGTCACTGCTCAGTTTATATTAAGATAGCAAATCTTCAAACTTTAATGGATAGGTTTCAATCTTCTCCATTCTTCAAGTCTTCAGCCATCCATATGATTAAAAATATGATGATGGAATGCTGAAAGCTCTTGCTGATGACAATATTGTTGTCATACCCATGCTGATTTTTAAGTTACTGACAACAATATTACCATCAACAAGGGATTTAAGCAATCCATCACCAGATTTGCAATAATATGGATGACTGAAAAGTTGGAGAGTGCAGCATATTGAAGCCTGTCATTAATGTTTGAAGGTTTTCTATCTTAATATAATCTGGGCACTGACTGTATATATGTGTGGGAAATGATGATCTGGCCCAATTGATCATCTCTGATTCAGCACAAAATACATATATAGATCATTTATCTTTTTCACATGTATGTTCTCATGTGCATCTGTTATATAATATAAAATGGATAGTTAGAGGGTGCTTGAAAATCTCTGTTCAAATTCCCTATAATTGCATTTAAAGTTCAGTATATATTTTATCTTTGTATTGAAATGAATAACATCTATTGGACCTTGTTGCCAGTTGTGGTGGTTGGTACAGTGCTGGATGTCCACCTATTCAGCTGAAGTATTTGGGTCTTTGCTTCAGCCCCAGGGATGGGAATCATTGGATGATAGATGACTTCTTGGCAGTTGGGCCATGTAGATCCATGTACAGATACCCCTTAAACACCATTATAGCAACCCCTTTATGGATATAATTGTTATTGATGATATGTACATTTTGTAAACCTGGTTAATAAGTGTTTTATCTTGTAACATTGAATTTTTTGTAATCTTTTAACTAATAAAGGTTACTTTGGAAGAAAATAAATAAATTTGAGCATCCGTAATTTAAAAGAAAAGAAAGTTATATATTAAAAGAAGACATGTTCTTAATGTATTTTTAAATATGTAATCGTTAAAAGAGAAAAGATATGAATGTATAATTGATTATTTATATATGTATTGTAAAAACCTGGGTTATACGTAGGGTATGCGAGAGAGATATAAACATAATGAGTAATTATTATAAACAGCCCTTTTTAATTAAATGCAATAAAAAGAAAACCATCAGGTGCAAATATAAGTAATTAATGTAATTTTGGTATCAAAGACTTATCGACAATTCTCACTTGTGATTGGATTTAAATGAGACATACTATAAAATCTTATGCTTACCACTATAAAGCCAATATTAGTTATGAGATATAATATTATAAAAAAGAATAATTGTGGCTAAATGCACTTACTTAAATGTATTCAATTAATTTCCTTTTAGCTTTAAATATATGTACACACATACTATCAAGATTACACATATTACTGTGTTGTCTGCCTTGAGACACAATATGATTCAATATATACTTTTTTCTTATCAAATATATATATATATATGTTCTAATATTTTCACAGATAAATGATGACTTCATATTGTACTTATTTTCAGGATATTCCATGTATAGCTGAAATTTCAGTACCAATAACAAGTCTCAGAGAGTCCTCTGTCTCAAATCATACGAATGCCCATGAGATTTAAAATCATTTTTACCTTTTTCTTTCTCCTCATGTTTAAATTCTATTGGTTGAGAAGTTTTAAAATTAATTTGTCTTCCAATAGCTTCTTCCAAATGTTGTTAATTTTCTTTAATTCACACCTTTCATTCAAACTCTTGGGTCTTTTAAAAATCTCTATAGCTTCTCTTAGCAATCTCTGGTCCTATTGTTCAATTTTTACTGGAATATTGGTTTATCAAAATTGATATCATGATTAGTTAATTTTATATGAGAATTGGATTTTTCTTTGACTGCCAGAATGTGTTCTTCCTTTCTAATATTTATTTTACAATTAGTCTGTCTAATATACGAATGGGAAAAAACCCTACATGGAATTTCATATATATCAAGACACTCCAAAAAAATTTTATCTTTTAGGAAGTGGAAATATATTGTCTTAATTTCAGATGTATCAAATTTTTTTTTTATGAAAAAGCCCTATTAATAATGCTGTAACTAAAACCATTATTAAAAGTGTTTTATTAGCAGCAGAAATGTCCTGGAGAAAATGGCTATCATCAGAAAGTCTCTACGTTCTGTCTAACAACATCTTTGCCACTGAAAGAGGATGCTCTGAGGAAGGTATTTGTCATTGTACTGAAATGTCAGCTATTTAACTATTTTATTACACAGAACATCCTGAAAATAATTATAATATGAGGTCATATATATATGTTAATTCTAATATTTTCATGGATAAATAATGTTCATATTATTATTTTTGGCATATTCTGTGTAATAAAATAGCTAAATAGCTGATGTTTCAGTACAATAAGACGTACCTTCCTCAGAGCATCCTCTTTAAACAAATCTTTCCCATAAAGATAATAATAATAATATGAAATCATCATTTATCCATGAAAAATATTAGCTCTGAGGAAGGTACTTGTTATTATATGTCTGCTATTTAGCTATTTTACTACATGGAATATCCCAAAAATTATATATATATATATATATATATATATATATATATATATATATATATATATATATATATATATATTGTAACATTATGGAAATATGGGAATTTATATGGATAATAAATACAAGAGGGAAGCAGAAAATCAAACTAACCCAATCAAAACTTAATATAATTAAACATAAATAATAGAATATCAACACAAATGTTCATCAGTCATCTTTTGTGATCAGATTTAAAAGACCCATACTGTAAAATCGTGTTCATCAAACCAATACTAATCATGAAGCATAATGTTAGAAAAGAGTAGTTATCAATATTTCTTGCTGAATATACCTTTGTAATTGCTAAAATGACTATAAAATGAATCCTATATAAAAATTCTGGTTTATAGTAGCCATGCTGATCATCATCAATGCTCAGGGCCATCTGATACCATGTGAGTGCTGGCCATAAATTAACTAGTAATCATTAAAACATATACCTAAATGAATATACTTGAAAGTAATCTTTATAATTTTAAAGATAATTATAAAGAAGTTTACCTTTATATCATTTATCTAGAGCTAGTTATTTGGAACACAAGGATCCTGTGATTATATGTGTGAGTTGAAAAAATGCACAATATCAGAAACATTGATCAATTATTTAAATATTTATAGAAAATACATCCATACATCCATATGTAGTCACAGATATTCAACTTAATAAATTTAAGATGTAATAACTTACTTAAATAAATAAACCATGTTTGAACAGCGAATGAACCTACAAAAGATATAGCAATTTTCGATATTGAACCAATAAATGCGATGGTTATATCATGAAATCTTAAAAGATTTTTAAATACACCAATTCCTAATCCAGTAAATACTCCCAAGGAAATCCCTCTGAAGAATATAAAATAAGTAACTTGAACATAAGACCAATTAATAGGTGGAGCTTCTGAGTGCAATACAATAATGTCTAATTCACCTATAAAATAATAGCATATATATATATCTTGTTTCTATAGATGATATATGTATATAAATGATACACACACACACACTAATCAAAACAAAAAGTTTATTTTTTATTTACTTAATCCAGACTTTGTTTTTTTTAACTAATTCTAATATTTTTAAAAAATGTAAACAGTATTTTTTTTATATTATCTCTCTTTCTCTCCTTTTCACTTGTGCAAATGTGAATTTTAATTTCAGGTAAACTCATATTTTTTATGATGCAAAGTTAATTAAGTTAAGGTTTTTTTTTTACAGGTATCTAGTCTATAACATCGTAGTCAGTTCTCCAAGTATTGTTAAATAAGTGCATATTCAGATATTATTAATTAAAGAAATAATAAAAAATAGCTGTAAAATCTTCATTCACAAGTTTTTGCCTACCAGTTAAGTAATGATATATCTATTACTAATGTTTGGAGCGTGATATAGAAAGGCATTTCCTATGTATTATTTATTTTTACAAACATATATAGGAATATAACCACTAAACATCACATGATTACTATCTCTTATACTAGCACATAATTGTTAACAAACAAAGGAAAACTTTCCATATAATAGTGCCACCCTGTGCCAGCCAGAGTAATCAATAAATGCCAGAAGGCTTGTGCATAAAATCCCTATCTAAAGCCTACTCATTCAATATCCCCAGACTACTTTCTGGCTTGTGGCCTTTGTCAGTGAGAAGCCTTGGATCTAGTCTGGGGATATTGGATGAGTAGGCACTAGATAGGGATTTTATGCACAAGCCTTCTGGCATCCATTGATCATTCTGGTTGGCACAGGGTGGCACTACTGTATGGAAAGTTTTGCCTTGTTTATATAGGACTATAGTGAACCTCATACTATAATAACTATACATAAATCTGCAGCAAGACCGTCAGTTATAATGACAATTATATACATATATATTATTGTAATATCTTTATAGCTCTTATTTTTATTTTATTTTAATCCATGTCTTCAATTAAAAAAACCATCAGAATTATAGGGTTCTTATGGGTATAGGACATCCTCAATTTGCTTACATTATATTTTCGTACAATTCGCGTATGCTAATGTGTTGTGAAAAACAAATGATATTACATTGTCCAAAAGCTACACATTGAAAAATCTATAAATAAGCTAGAAGTAACCATCATTTTAAAGTACCAAGTATGGCATTAATTGACTAATCCAATTCTATAATTACACTGGCATATTTTTAGACTTAGAGATGATTCCTTCCATAAAACTTTAAAGTTTTAAAGACACATTGCCAAACAATATTTAAATTATTTAATAAATTTAGAGAAAAGCTAAGCAAAATATTCCATTTCGTATTTATAACAGCAATTCATTATTTTATAAATAGAAACAGACTTTAGTAAATACTGCGAGGAAGTTTTTGATGGAATGAACTTACCATAGTTTCTGCAGAGTTCTCCACAAAACCACTCTCAAGCATTTACTTAGCTTTCTAATGCATATATTAAAAATGATGCACTAATTTTGAATATAGCAAGAGACATTTCACAGTTTATTCTTTGTTTTGACAGGTTAAGACAAGAGTCAAACAAAAATGTAAATTATCAATGATGTTTAATCGATTGGCCAAACAACTAAATCAGATTATTATTAGTAATGGGCCAATGAGTCATTTTAAGTAAATCTTTACAGAATACTTGTAAATGCTTTCATAAAATATGGTAATCATATTTTTTAACTTTGTTTAAATATTTTAGTTTAATTAAAATTTATTTTACAAAGCGCAGACGGTATTGAAATTAAACTGAGAGAGTGCAGACCTCTCAAGCACTTAGCCAATCAGATCACAAATACTGAGACAGAGAATTTAACAAGAAAAGAGAGTAAAAATGAGAGTCGAACCATTCTTTTCTTGTTAAATTCTCTGTCTCGGTATTTGTGATCTGATTGGCTAAGCGTTTGAGAGATTTATTTACGATCTGATTGGCTAAGCGCTTGAGAGATTTATTTACGATCTGATTGGCTAAGTGCTTGAGAGATTTGCACTCTCTCAGTTTAATTTCAATACCGTCTGCACTTTGTAAAAATAAATATTATTTACATATATTGCTGCAAGTTATAACATCAAAAAACTACTGCGTAGTAAATCGAAAGATTTCATGCTGTATGTTTATAATTAGAACTCAGTGAGTTGAGTGTGAAGATATTTAAGATTCACATTTTCAGATCTAAGTTCTTTGGACTGGCTTGGACATATAGAAAGACAAGTAAATATGAGAGTGGAACCACTCTTTTCTTGTTAAATTCTCTGTCTCAGTATTTGTGATCTGATTGGCTAAGCGCTTAAGAGTTCTGCACTCTCTCAGTTTAATTTTAATTAAAATTGTAAAATAACCAACCTCTTTAAATAAAATGATAAAAATGTAGTTCAGTTCTACATTATAAAAACTCTTCAGTCTTTTTACTCATTAAAAGTTTCGCTCACTTGAACAATTTATACATTTTTGATTGGTCAAAATATATTTAAAAAAATTGAAGAAGAAAAAATATTATTAAAATAAACACTCTTACTATAATTTTAGAAATTATTGTCATAGCTCTTATAATCCTGAAAAAGATAAATGAGATCACATTGAAACATTTGATGCATGCATTATTGAATCAGATGTTTTAAAAATATTGATTAACTTTTTTTGTTTGGTATAACTTATGAGAATTTTTGTTGTTGTTGATATTTACCACATGGTATAAGCAACTCTTAATTTTAGTTTTTAATCATGAAAACTTTTGCTACAATATATCAATTTTATATATTGTAACGAACACAGACGTTCGTTACATTGTTTTTTTTATTTATTAAACATGAAAGTAAATTAAAAAGTTCGCATTTAAAATTTTTCTTTAAGAATTAAAAATTGAAATTAAATATCATCTTAAACTCGTATATGTTAAATCGCACAGATAATGAAAAATTATTAAAATAAAACTTTATTAAAGAAAAAGTATTTTAAAACTAAATTTTAAAAAGATTTGGAGATAAAATTATATCTTTAAATTTATCTTTAAATATATTTTTGATTTGGAAAACAGGTTAATTAATCAGAAATGGAAATGATTGTTAATTAGTTAAATGTAAACCAGCCTTGGGCATTTAAATGTAAAAACATCGGTCAGATAGGAAAACAATAGAAACTGTTAGCAAATAAGAAGAAATCCCTATGGAATCGGACCACAGCAAAAGGGCCATCGCATCGGTGACGTAATGTAAATTCAATCCTTCACATTAATATAAAAAGGACAAGTTTGGAAATTATTAGTTAGTTATTGATTTATTACGATGTGAGAGATATGTGTTAGTGCAGAAGTGAAGGAGAAGGGATTGAAAAAAGACGCACGATTCAATCCCTTCAGCTTTGCTAAGAAAGAAAAAGAAATGAACTATCGTTTTTCTACATTGAGGACCAGTTAAAGCAAAAAACCTCCGGATGGATAAATAAATTGGCCAACAGAATACCAATTTTAGGACGGCGTGGGAATTCACGTTCATGGCAAGCAACGGATACAGTTGGACATTTTAAAAATCGTAAGAACTTTATATTCACTTGAAACAATAAGAACTCTAAATTTTAAAACTTTTTAGTAAATAATGCAATAGAATCCTATCTGACCAAACTAAATTCTTCATTAATAATGTTATTTGATGTATTTGTTATTTATTTATTTAAAATCATTTCCATTTATTTAACTTTGTTCTTTAAGTTTATTTATGATTTCTGTTTTCCGATAAATTAAAATATATCAATGTTAAACTTAAGTCGGGCGTGAATGGCTGTATAGATTTGTAAAGTTATATTAGGGGAGGGTAATCTTAGGTTATTTGTTTCGTTGTTAAATTGGGTCAATGGATTGGATATATTGATGTAGTTAGTAGATGTAGTTGGAGATTTGCTACTGGCAGAATCGTTTATATATACGCCGCACTCTCCCGTTTTGCCTATGGAAGGAATTATAAGATGCAGAGCGCAGTTCCTTTCTATGGAGTTTTTTTTATTGCTCTTCTTTTCTGATAGATGTCATATTCCTATCTGATGAGGGTCAATGCCTTCTCTTAATCTTTTTGGTGCTGTCGTATTCCGTATTACATTGAATACATTGATATATCAGATGAATTGATGCCAGTTTGACTGCGAATTTTAGCCTAAGGTTAAATAGGGATAGAATATTTTATTTTCAAATGCAAATCTATGTAGTCTATTCATACTTGACCCTAAATAAAAATGCATTAAATTTAAGTTGTTTATAGATGCTTGCATGGATTGGTTATCGGTTAAGTATGTTTTGGGTTTTTATATTTGATCAAAATATATAGACATTCGATAAATAATGATACCTTACGGTGAGTATCTAAAATGTATTTATTCGGATGTCTTTTAAGTTATTGGTGACAATGCAAGTATCTTATGGTGAATACTATTGGGTTACATATAAATTTCCCTCCGCAATTGTCAGTAATCAATAATTTTGTATTTTGATCGTTTATGTTTCTTTTGAAATGTCTTTGACCACGAAATCTATGTAACCGATCTATATTCAACATTATAAACAAGCTTTCATAAATTTATATGTGCGAACTTAATTAAAATGTAAAATTATAATATAATAGTAATTAAATGTAAATTAAAGTAAAGTTAAAGATAATGTTAAATGTTAAAATGTAAACTGATACTAAAACAATTTTAAATCTTATATATATATGTGCGTAAATAAATTTTTGAATGTTAATTACTGGCAGTGGCTTATTTTATTCTTTTTTTTATATATACTCTTAGATTATCTTATTAAATCTCTGCTATTCCACTGAGCTAGTGACATGGGCTAACGACCGGAATCAAAATTTAAAAAAAAAAAAAAAAATTTTTTTTTTTGACTTACGTATCTGCCTACTTTATAAATTTTTCTAGGTTCAAATGCCTAGATGGCGCCCTGTAGTGCAGATTACGTTAGGGCAAATCTCCGGATCATTACAATATAGTGCATAATATTCCACAATATTCTTGTTATATATAGGGTATATGAGCACAGACTTTCACACATACCACCACTCTCCATTCTTTCTAATAACACTGATACACTCAAGCACATATATGCTAAAAAGATAAATAATCACAAATATATGTATTTCATGCTAAACCAGCAATCATCAGTTGGTCCAGATTATCATCTCCCACACATATATACTATAAGTGCTCAGATATATATTAAGATAGTCAATCCTCATACTTTAATAAACAGGCTCCAATCTACTACACACTCCAACTCTTCAACCATCCAACCAATTGAAAATCTGATAATGGAATGCTTGAAGGCCACCCTAAGGCCAAGATTCTTCTCACACCCATGTTATTGTTAAAAAGAGATTGCCTTGACAACAGTTTGAGATTGTTGATTGTTATCTATATTGGGATTGTCTAAGCATTGACTGGTTGCTAATGATTATATATATATATATATATTGAACTGGGTGGGGTAGTAGAATGAATAAACAATGTATATGAGAGAAGGAAAAGCAATTGTTTTTTTAATAAAATAACTGTGATAAGTCTTGCATTGGTGGTCGAGAGGTCAGCGCAACTGTCTTGCACTTGCAGGCAGTTGCCCGGGTTGTGGGTTTGCATCCCGGCTGATGCTATGACACTTAAAAAAATAATAACTGTGATAAACAAACCGTAGAACAAATTGTTTACTTCTTTTATAGAAAATATGACATTATTATAGCGTAAGTTTGTGGCTAAACACCTGTAGAGGTCCCTACTATCGCATTTTACACGCATATTCTTGAGATTATAGCCTCAGTAAATATTATAACATTTATTATAAATTTTATCTACTCCAACAGCAATTTAATTATTGTACCACAATGGTCCCTTAGGCAGAGAAGCATAATACCCAGAGGGTATCTATGAGCAGGCCAAAGCTATATAAGATATATAACTGCAACCACATTTGCAGGCCATAGATCTTCTCAACTGCTGGATTCAACACCTGTCATTCAGAGCACTTTTTTGTTTCAAAGTAAACTTCAGCTGCCAGTTAATTACCATGTAACTAACGTACTGTGAATAACATCAACTAATTCAGCAACTAAAAAATCGCAACTAGCTCAATGGAAACAAATGGAATGAACTATGTATATAACTTTGCTAAATTGTTCTTAGTGGTATAAGTAAAAGAATTGACTGACCTTAATTCATAAACAAATACTTTATTTTAACTACAATGCTTACTATAATGTGTAAACTAATAAATTTTTCTCATTTAAATAAACAATAATTTTATTTTTAATAACCACACACACATTCTTAATAACATATAATAGTAATGTAATTTAACATAAAACATTAAAATAAGTACAAGCATTAAAACACGCACATAAAGAGTTCATTTTATGCAGGCTATAGAGTTCATTTTAGTTGACACTGGAGGCTTAAAAGATTGCAATGGCTGCATTAATTAATATCAAGAATTGAACTAAGAAAATGTTATTATCTATAGGATTTTTGAATGTGGTGGCTTCAAATTATTTACTGCTTCATGTGTTTTTACCAACCGGTTGGATTTTAGGTTTCTGTTGCGGTCCTGGGCTACTTCTATTTAGGCAGTTAGATATTCCTGGTGGCTTCAAATTATTAGATGGGCAGACTGCTGATGTTCTTGTGGATGGAGGTTGGAGTTCATCGCATGCCCTGAACTGCTTAGCACTGCATCATATTCATTAAAAAAGTCTAATAGGTGGTTGACTTGAGATATGTGAATGACTGCCTGATGAAATTTTTAGCCCTATTTATAAGATAATCTTGTTATCCTTTTAAATTAGTTTTTAATTCATCCACTGCTTTGATTAAATTCTTAAAATGTATTTAAATAATCTTGTTTTTATGGATTTTGATTAGTAGCCATTGCTAATCCTATTTTTACATAGCTTATAAGTATATGCAATCTTTGAGGGAATTTTTTCTTATAAACTTTCATTTGTTTTTAATATTTAATGTTCATATTTTATTATTTTGACACACACACATCTTATTATTTTTTATGTTTACAATCAACTTGTTGTTTACACACACATATATCTAACTTATTTTAAATAAATGGAAAGAGAGATTTTTTAGTTTTAAAATTTCTTTCTTTTTTTCTTTAATATTTTAATATATATAATTAAAAGCTTGTGAAGTGCTTGAAAGAGAAGCTAAATAGAGTGCAAAAAATATTAAATGCTAAGTACTTTTGAGGCCGTTTGCCTCATATTCATAGCAATAATGCAAAATGCAGAATAGAGAAATAAAGGTGATATGCAAAGTATATGCAAATAATTTAGATAGCTCAATGTTTGGAAATGTCAAAGCAGGCATCATGTGTATTGATAGTTATTGTTGCCATTAATGAAGTACACTTCTCTAATTTTCCATTTGATGTCATTCTCTATGTAAACTATTTTGGGGTTGGAGGGTTCAAATATATGGCCTGTCTTCTTGAGATGTTCTAAGAATGTTGAAAAATTGTCATTATTTTTTTGCTCTATGGTAGGTGTATCTATGCTGAGCAGTCCTGTTGGTTATGCTGGCTTTGGTTTCACCATAATAAGTGGTGTGGCATCTGGGTTAGGGGCATGAGATACTATAAACAACATGGGGAGTCTGAGAATGGTCAATTTTGTCTTTAGAATTATTGATTAGATGATCGGTCCAGGGGTGTGTGTGAAAACTGATTTTAAATTTGTTGGCCAAGACTTTAATTAGTTGGTTGGAGATTTTAGATATATGTGGGAGGGTAATATATGGAAGCTTAATATCATTATTATTGTTTGCAATTTTCTTATAAAATTGTTTAATTTTGTGATTAATGGTGTTGAGTTTGTAGCCTGCTTGTAGTAGGTCTTTGGTGTAGAGACATATATTATCTTTTCTATCAGATTCAAATTTGCATAGTTGCATATTTCTGTATAAGAATGCACAAAGGCCTGCAAATTTGTGAGAGCTTGGGGAATTGGAGTGTGAGTGTATAAAGCCTCTGATTTCAAGGGGATTTATCATCATTGAGTAATTTATTGTTCTCTCATCATGCATTAGACAAAGATCAAGGTATTTTAGACTCTGGAAATCATCTTCTGCTATGGAGTTGATGGTTAGATTGGTGTTTTGTAATGTCTTGTATAATACAATTTGTAGTGTGTTGATTGGCTATGATGAATACATCATCTACATACTGCATGTATATAATGTGAGGGCAGTCAGCTTGGTATTTGGATATAATTAGTTTTTCAAAATTAAGGAAGATGTTAAATTTTCTCAGTTACATTCCCCCTCGGGTTAACTGTATTTTCTTTCAATAAAATTTTTAACTTTATAAATACCTTTCTTAATTTATTCTAAAGTTTAGTTTTTGCCAAGTTAAATTTTCTCCCCCCTCTAATTACTTTTTAATTTATAAATCTTTATGAATTGACTTTTAGCAAACTGTTTTAAACTAATAATAAAAAACTTTTTAAACTTTTATAAACAACAACCCTCTCAACTTATTCTGGCTTACATATTATTTATTTATTAAAACCTTCATTTCCTTTTACGAAACTTATTTTGCAGTGATTTTATTATTCATTATCAATTTTAGAACTTTTTTCGTCATCTATGAAATTTTTTATTTTTAATAATTGTAAACACAATTTTACATGGAGTGCTATTCATTAGTGGTACAATATATACGCACACTCTTTATTGTTAAAAGGGATCCTTGGAAAAATTAATCTACTAATGCTAATTTGAATGATTATTGAATCATTAGAATCAAAAATTATATGTGAAATAATGGTGTTACATTTTCCTATTGAAAATATAAGATTGAGTTTGAAAAACATTAAATGATGAGTATCGAAAACTATATTACGTCACAATAATTTTACTTTATTTTAACTGAAATACATCAATAATGTGACCAATCCAGATTAATCTGGAATTATTCTGGTTAATGATATGATATACAAAGAATTATTTATGACTGATATTGGATTCTGGAATTATTCTGGTTAATGACATACAGAGACCTATTTATGACTGATATTAGAATTTGGGAATTATTCTGGTTAATCATATTCAGAGATCTATTTATGATTGATATTAGAATCTGAAATTATTCTGGTTAATGATTACAAACTTTCAGAGGAACACTATCTTATAATGTCCATTGGTTACCTCAATATTACTATATAGTGGTTCTTAAGTAGGGTCAATAAAATATTATATTTTTTCTCCAATTCTGGTTTTTTTCTCAAACCTACACTCTACTGCAACTGAAAAAGAGTTAGATGTGTAATCCATGCCTAGGAAGTTAATTTCATTCAGTATATTCCACTCTTAAAATTAAGTAACTTATCTTTAAATTAAAAAATAATAGTAATACCAAATTCTCCATACAGTAGTGCCACCAAGTGTTAGCTTTCATAATCAATGGATGCAGGAAAGTTTGTGCATAAAATTCTGATCTAATGTCTACTCATCCAACATCTCCAGACTTGTTTTTAGTTTGTGGCTAGATAGAGATTTTATATGAAATGGAGATCATATGATACCTTTTAATTATTTATGAGATTGGTTATCATAATTTTAGAATCTTTGAATTTTTGTCAATTTTGTGAAAAACACAAACAAAAGGCATTTTATATACTATTAGCATTTGCAGTTCTAAAAATGTAATAAATCAGTTTAAATGATTTAGTTTCTAAAATTAATACTACACCATGAAGTTATAAAATTATTTTGAAATTTAATAAAATTCTGTCATTTTTTTATCCAAAGTTTAACAATCCATTCATCTATAGTAAATAAAATTTTGTATTAAAATGCATATAAAATGATACAAACATGGGATTTCTCCCAGTACTTGACAAAACAATACAATTATTTCTATTTTGAATATTGCACCATTTATCTGAAAAAGTTATCTCACTCTTTCTGGTAAACATTTATTATTTTTATAATTATCTATTCATTTATTTATCAATATTTGGATGGGTATTTGGATTGTTTATGGACTGGCAATCTAAAAAAAATCCTAAGCCTAATTGGAACTAAACTTTTTTACCTAACCACACTTTAAGTCATATATTTTAATAATACAATATTAAAATCATTTATGTTCTTTAGCAATCTTCTTCAGGACTTTTTTACAATCCACTATTGATGGTTTCGATTACCCCAACAATCTTCTTCAGAACTTCTACTTATAAGTAGAAGTTTTGAAGAAGATTGTTCGGCAATTGAAACTGTCAATAATGGATTGTAAAAAGCATTGTAAAAAATAATAAAGATCATAAATGATATTAATATTATATGGATTTGGCAATGCAGTAAAAAAGATAAAGTTATACTACTACAAAAAGATTTGAATAATAGGTATAAGATATATTATGTTTTCTGTCTGAAAGAAATTTTTATTTAATCAGTAGAAATAATAATAATAACTACTCTTTCTTATTGCATTGCCAAATGTATACCATATAATACTAAATTGTTCATTCACTTTACTACTATTACACAATACTTTATTTACCACCCCTTTTTTACAGTTTACAGTTTCGATTGCCCCAGCAATCTTCTTCAGAACTTTATACCTCCTAGCCTCAACTCTAAATTCAAATTTTAAAAATTTACTGTTATACTTGAAAAATTTACTGTTATAATGGTAAATTTTTAAAATTTGAATTCAGAGTCGAGGCTAGGGAATATAAAGTTTTGAAGAAGATTGCTAGGGCAATCAAAACTGCAAACTATAAAAAAGGTGTTAATAAAGCATTGTGTGACACCAGTAAAGTGAATGGACAATTTAGTATTATATGGTAGAAATAATAATACTTTACCATATTATTAGCATAGTTTGCCATCCTTCTTATCCAGTTTTTTCTAACATCATATATATAAGGCAGTCTTAAAAACTGGAATGGACTCATACTTATATTCAAATACTGCAAAGTAATGGTACTTTTTTTGTGTAACATTTGAAAAAAAGTGAAAGAGAAGTAACTTTTATTATTCACCTTAATTGTACAAAGAAAAATATACTTTATTAAATTATAAAAATTGCACTATTTTATAAAATAATGAAATTTTTTGTATCATTATATGTTTTTAAAATATGTTGTATTTTTAATCAGAAGGTAGTCAGCCTTCAACATGCACTGTTCAATCACATGTTCAACTTACAAATGTTATGGTGAGTATGCAGGACACTCAAACCCAAATGCAAAGTAGAGACTTTTAAATCTTTGTACCTAAATGCATTAGTGAGTTAGGACCATGATAGAATGGTGTATGTCAAAGGTCATTACTTTCTGATTAAAGAATTACTAATGAAACTTCACTTATAAATTATATTGCTATTAAATATGTCATACTATAAAGTAATTCATTTCTTTATCACATTGTAAAATAGAATCAAGAATTTATTTCTTTTTCAATATTTTAATATGGATATTTTGGAATAAAAACAATTTCTTTTTTTATATAAACAAGAATTTTTTTTTACTTACCTGATCTTGCCATGGTCAAAAGAAACACCGTGAGTATCAAAAACCATATATGTATTCTGATGTGATATTTCCGTTTTTTCAAGCTTGTTTTTAGAGATTCTGTAACGTTTTGCCAAGTAAATAAATTAAGACAGTTGCTCTGAATGTTGTCCTTAGTTTTTTCGGGAGACTTATTTTCGATTCGAACTATTATGTATATGATAATTATAATGTCAATTCCTAAAATAAAGATAAAAGTACCAATTTCTCCTATATAAAGCTGAAACTGTCCACCAATTAGAATACTTACTGTGGCACTTATAACTATAAGAACTTCAATTAAGCTTATTCGAAAAGTTCGGCTCTTAACATCAGTAATATCAGCTACATAACTGAGCACTGACATAATTAATGTTGATAAGCCACCTGTAAGTGCAAACGGTATTCCATTAATAAGCAACATTGCCATTGGTAAATCAATATATATAATATTAATTAACAGTATTACTACGCTAAACATTATTCCACAAACAGGAAAAAGCATGGGAATTTTTCTACCAAACTGATCACTCCATGAACCCATAAATATGGTAATTATCATGGCTGGAATAGTACTTAAAATATTATGATAAAGATACCATTTAGAAGTTTCTTTATAAATGTCAGTAAGAATAGTAGAATTTGTTGCGTAAGAATATATAGCCAAAGCTGTTTGATTGAGACAAAGAGATGAAGATAAATTAAATTCAATATGGCATGTTTTATGCTTAAATATATCCTGACTTAAAAATAAAGTCATAGTATTTGCCAAGTAAAATAAAACAACTATAGGCTCTACAGTGACAACAGCTAGAACCTGTTTTAAACCCATCTCTAAAAAATAAATAAAACAAATGTAAATAAATTTATGTATAAATACATTTAATTGCATATACAGATATATCAAAACATATTCTCATACATGTATTTTTATATTGGACTATTTTCCATCATCTAATATGTGTGTTGAATGTCTTTAGAAAAGTTTAATTTTAGTTAAATATTCCAAATGCATTCAACTGTTAGTAATATCACAGCAAACAGATTAGTATATGCACCAACTGTTAGTAATATCACAGCAAACAAGTGTTAGTAATATCACAGCAAACAAGTTAGTATATGCACTAAATGTTAGTAATATCACAGCAAACAGGTTAATATATGCACAACGTTTCGAGAGGTATTAGATGATGGAAATAGTCCAATATAAAAATACAGCTAGAACACCATCATCACAAACCTTCAGAAAAACAATATTCTCATGCATGTTTATTGAAAATCACACTCACATAAACATAAATGCATATGTGTAACAAAAAATATCATAACTTAAAATTCATCTAAAAAGAATTTAATGAACGATGGACATTTACTTGCCATTCTTCATGGTGTTAAATTTTAATTATACTTTGAATGTTACCAATTACTATGATAAAATAAAAAGAATAAATACTTATAGAACATAGGCTTTATTGAGATAAACATTTGATTACTAAAAACTAAAACATCCATTTTACATATGACCATAAAAATAACAACCTTTCTTATAGTTTAGTTTATAGTGATTGTATTTATAAAATGGCAACATGTGTTAAATCACAAGATTACAATTTGCATTGTGATGGAGCGAACAATATATGACTGCAAGCAGTATGAAAAGTAGAGACAATAATAAAATCAGTTTTAATAATCTCATTATGTATTGGCTACCCTACACATGTGTTGCATAAAATTATAATACTTGAAGATTACTCTTAAATAAAACATTGTGCTAGTTAAATAAATAACTTGTTATATATATTTAATACTGCATCTAATACTGAAGATCAGAAAATTGTAAAAATTTTGCAAACATCATTTACTAACATATAGTGAAATGGATTAAAAAGGATTAATGAAGATCTTGAAAAAAAAATATGGTGAATTAATTTTATCTTTCAAACACTTTATCTTCTGTTCAGAAAAAGAGCATGTTCCTTAAGCATTGCAAATACATATGGAGAGTTTTGCCTGTTTTAATAACAGTTATAAGAAAGCATAAGAAGCAGTGATCATGTGATGTTGATAAATTAGCACTGTCTCAAACACCTCAAGCCATTTATAATATTGCATGCACTCATGCAAATTGTAGAGCCTCATATTATGTGGAGACCAAGGCTAGCCATAGAAAACAGATTACAACAACATAAATACACATATATTAAAGCTCAATCAGATCCATCACGTTATTCAATTTTTGCAATGCATCAAAAAATAAACGGACACCAGTGTGAATCTCAAGATGTCAGCCTAGTCTGCAGACAGAGGCATGATTTGAAAAGAAAAGTGAAGGAAGCCTGCTACATAGCGATAGATTGCAACACCATCAACCACAAGGAAACATGCTTCATGATTTCAAGAAAATGGAGCAATTAATCTTAAACTTTACATAATTTGCATATCATTAATTTACTTGGAGCTTTGATAATGAGAGCATGTCGCTTGAAAACGCTCGCAGAATAGTTTAATTTTATTTTGTTTTAAGCATAAAATAGCTTTGCGTTCAGGTGCAATAGTGCCTATATTATTTTTACAAGTAAACTTATTAATATATAATGTATCTGAACTTAGTTCAGTACCATATGGCTATTTAAGTTAGATAGCTGGATTGGGGGACATGGATGTCTAAAAATTTCAGATTTTCTACTTAATAGTTATCCATTAGATAAAGTGCTGGGCTTGTCCTGGTATTTTTAATCTAATGTTTGAATATCCTAGCACCTTACTGAGGAAGCCAGTAGCAGAAACCAGTCTGGGGTTGGGGATATTCTGCAAAGCTTGTTAAGAGCTTATTTGCAAGCTCTTTATATATATATATATATTTACTTTTACTCCCTTAGTTTCCCATTTTAATCGACAAAGTACTTCTTGCAAAACAGCTATAAAATTTTTTGGAGGTATGGAGTATCCTGTCATGCACCCTTCTCAATGTTTATCTTCCTAGTATCATCATGTAATCTAATTGTTGCTGTCGCATTTTTTATAAATACTGGATCTAATACTTTGATGATCCAATGGTTTAATCTCTGAAGAATTAATCAAATGCCTTTCCATAATCTACAAATCCAAAACATAATGGCGACTCATACTCACTGGTTCTTTCTATAACTTATCTCAATACTTGGATGTGATCCAATACACAAAAACCATTTTAAAATCCAGCTTGTTTTTTTTGGTTAGTTAAAATCCAAAGTTTGTTGTAGATGAGTTGTAATTATTTTAGTAGAACTGATAGGTTTGTAATTTCTAATATCTTCTTCATCACCTATTTAAAATATTAATAGTAATACTGCATTCTTTCAATCATTTGGTACATCTTTATCATTTATACATTTGGTTTATAACTTTGCCCATTTTTTTTTCTATTCCTTCTCCTACTTCTTTTAAGATATTGATTATAATTCCATCATTATCCGGAGCTTTTCATAAATTTAATTGCATGTTTCATTTCTTCATTTAAAATCCTGGGCAATTCAGATGATATCATAGTCGTAAGAGAACTTTTCCTTGTTCTTTTTTGCTATATAATTCTTCAACTCCTCTACACACTTCATGATGTCATCTCTCTTTTTAGTATTAATTCCATGTTTTTTTCTTATTGCAGAAGTAAGTTTTCTACCTATACCAAGATGTTGTTTTACACTCTTGCAACTTTTATTCTCTTCTACGGCTTTCTTTTCTATTATATTGTTATCAACTCTTTGTCACACCATTCTATAAAATTCAAGATATTCAGTCCTTTTTCATGAATCATTTTTATACATTTTAATTTTTCTTCTTTTCTTCATAAATTGTCATCTCAGTACAAATTTTACTGATCAATTGCTGCTTTTTTATATCAGCTGTCTTTGTTGCAGTTTTTAATTGTATCAGTTATTCGCATATTGATTTCGCTCATGTCTGAATCATATTCAAGATCTATTAATAGTTGAAAACGCTTTGCAAGTTCTAATTTAAATTCATTGGAATGTTTTGGAATTAGAAATAACAACTGTGAATATTGTTTTTTCTTAATAATTTTTGTCTCTCTAGTTTTGCATTATCATCTTAAATGTTAAATTTAAATTAAATATATCTTACATCATATAAATGTTGTTTATTAACATATATGTATATATCTAATATTTAAATACAAGTATGTTGCCATTGCAGAACTTCACTTGTATAAGATGGGCTGGCTAAATGTAGGAAGCTTGAAAAACTTATTTCAAATCTCTTATAATATATATATATATTCTAACCTCCCCCCGCGCGTTCTCACCCCCAAAATATACTATTTATTACGAATATTTGGGTTCTAGCTCAGTTAACAAATAAATAAATGAAATATTCAGCATTAATTAAAATGATTACTAGCTCTAATTTTTAAAATACAAATACGGTTTAATTTTAAAATGAATTAACAAATATTTACTATTTTCATGAGACATGGAGTGACAATACGGGGAACGAGATAGACTACATTGAGACATTATCCACACGATACTACCTCAATGGCATAAGAATACTATCCCCTCTTTTTACTATACCAAATAACTAACTCATAGTATTCTTACGACTTTCTAAGCTCTATACACTACGATTAAAATAATAATCATATCTTAATCTTCTTTATAACAAGAATCTAGCTCAATTAAATAAAATGAAGTAAAATAAAATAAAATCTCAGGTTCAGAAATTGTATTCTAACTAATTTAAAATTACGGTAGTAAAATATGAAAAGGGAATTTTATGTCATAATCTACTACACAGCAACTAACAATAATAAAAAATAATAATAACAATAATATAATATAATCTTATTTCTTCCTAAAATGAAATAAATAAATACGTACGTGGTAGTATTTTAATAATCTGACAACAGAATACGTGTGGCAACATTAGCATATAATTTAATGTAATATTGTGGCAACCGACTTATGACCAATAAATAATATAAAATTATGATCTTTTAATTTTAACATACCAATAAATTCTCAAAATTATTATAACACTTTTATGTTTACCTTTTGTGCAAAATTTATATGTCTGTTTCAATTATAAATGTATCGTGATTTCATGCATCCATGTGGAGAAATAACAACTCGGACACAAAACTTTAAAACAAATTTAAAACAAAGTTTATTAACAACATAAATAAATTAACAATATTTTTACACTATATACATTGGATATCCCTTACTTTCATATCTCACTTAGTTTATTAATTTATAAATGAAATCAAAATATTATTTACTTTTCCTAGTTAAATCTTATTTTTAACGCTTAAGAAAATACAATATTATTACTTGATTTATTATTATGATTAGCTTATTACAAAATGCATTTCTTATATGCTTATCACAAACACTTTGCGTCCCTAATATTATTAAAATTATATTTTTTACAAAATTTACATTCATAGTAAAATTCTACAAAATAACAAATTTTAGTTTTATATTGGTTGTATGGAATCTTACAAAGTCAAAACATTGTTCTACATTCGGTATTAGGTTTTTATTGTTCATTATCCGATGTTTATTAATCCTAATATTCTCATTCAAGCCTTACTTCGGATGATATAATTATAACTATTAATATACCATGCATAAGTATATGTTTATTATACCTTATTGAACTATTTTCTCAATAAATATGCAATACTTATTTTCTAAATATTATTTTAAAAAAAAATTCATTCAAATTTTATTATCACTTTTAAAATACTTGGTTTAGATTTCTTTTCAAAATCTTATATTCATTTCTGTATTAATTTTACAATGTATTATATGATTCTTTCTCTCTTTATGATATTTTGGACTTTCAATTTTAAAGTTACACAATTCTATACATTCAAGCAAATAAACTATTCTTACACAAACGATAACATATCTTCAGTTCTATTTTATTCATTATTTCTTTGAAAATATCTTTCTGACCAATGCAGATTCACGAAATAAGGATAGCGAAGATAGATGCATAGGATCAAAATACAACTAGAATATTACTCATCATATACCTTGACAATCATGGCACAGTGAATTAAAAGACACTATAGAGGAGTGACCTTTACCTGTCTACCAACCTCTATTATAGGAACGATGTTAAAGCTATTTCTTCAGCTTTATTATAACATCAAAAATTTAAAGATATGCAAAAACACTGTCCAAACTATGTGTTCAGTCATAGGGCTTAGTTAACTATACTGAAATCACACAAAACTAAATATGATCCAAATCCTTTATTTTTCCTATTTCTTAAAAAAAAAACATCATCTTGGTTTCCTTTCCACTAGTATTTCCAAGTCATTATCCGATCTTATTTCTCAAGATTTTTTTTTATAATGTACATCGACAAATACATATCTGCATTACTAACAATAATAAAATTCATTTATTTTAAAACTATTCCACTGTTCTATAAGACAGCTTGCTTACTACTTTCCTCCGTATATTTAATCATATACAAACTATTTAAATATCTGAATACTTTATCACATGAAAGTTCAAAAGAATCACACAATTGTTCTGTTAAATTATATTATTAATATACTTTAAATAAATTATTGCATGCATATTCCGAATTACTCCTATCTCATAATATGTTAAAAATGTTGTATAAAGTGTGTACATATAATTTAAACTTTCACACTCCATTCTTAGTCAATAGATGATCTAAAAAAATACATTATACATTATAAACAACTATTAAAATTACCAAATGACCTTTATCTCCTCGATCGCATTCCGTAGGCTTCGCCATCCATTTGATCCTTGTAGATATAAGATTCACATCCATACACTTTATTTTAAACACTATTTCTATAATTTTATCAAGCTATTATATTTAAATTTTAATATTAATAAATTTATGTTTATATGTTTTCCCTAATCTCACATAACATTTTATATTTTTTAAAATAAATTAGTAAAAAATATTTAAACTATATTTACTGTACTTCTTTATCAAACTTTCTTGAAAACCGTTCATACTAAAACTAAAAAAAAAATGTTTATTATTTCTTCTTCAGTCACTTCTTGTTCAATTTTAAGGTAAAACAATTATTGCTCTGTTTAATAATATTCATATATGATAATCCTTGGTTTTTTTTTATAATATTTAATACAATTATTAATTATGATATTAGTTAATCCCGTAAAGAAAACATTTACATATTCTCTTCTAATATTTTCTTGCTAATATTTTCTCCCGCGCGACTTCTATGATGCATCTTCTCAGTACTTTGATTTAAATATTCAACAAAACTTTTCTGTTTCCATGGATCCATTTTATTAAATATATTAGATTTATATTTTCCAAATCAAGCATTCCTCCAATGACCACTTTATAATATTTTCCAATTCCTCTTAAAGACAGTTTTTTCTGTTCTTTTTTCATAAACACAATAGCTCTTTCATATCATTATTCGGTAATTTTTCCTTTCTTTTAAAGTTCTGGTAACTATATACTTTGTAATGTTTCCTTTAAAAAGGACAAACATTCTTTCTCTGTTATAACTTTTACATAATTTTTCTTTATAATATACGCATCTTAATTTTTCCATAGAGAAGAATAAAAAACTTCAGAGTAGCCTTATAAATTTGTGCGTCATAATTTTCCTGATGGCAAGTAACTTCTCTTTTAAGTTTTCCGTATAGCATCCAAATTATATTCCTCTGAGTTACAATAATAAGTTTCTGGTTGAGCATAAATAAAGCTGTATCAAGGCACTTTACAAATATTTTTCCTTTATCATAACTTCTATATACTGTTTTCTGTAATATTTCCATTTTACTGTAAGGTTTTGGCTAAACTTGAATAAAATTACTGGTAAGAAAACTTTTAAAATTAGCACTCCATGTAAAGGCAGTCAAAATATTATATGTAAAAAAAAACTTTTAAAATAAATATAAAATTTTAAAATTATATTACTTTTCTAGCTTACGATCTTATCCAGCTAAAAAATATGTTACTCCCTCCTTCACTTACACATTACTTTTTCCCGCTCCGTCTAATTCTTATATTTTGTCTGCTAAAATACCTCCGTTGATTGGTTAATGACTTTTTTAGCGCGAACAAATTTACACATTTTAGTTTTATAATAGATTAAACCTTTTAAAATAAAGAATTTATGACGTTATGTCTTAAATATTATTTAGAATGTATTTTTTAACTCAATTATAATTTTATCAAAATCATTTAAACTTTAAAACAATTATTAAAATAACATTTAATATTTCAACTTTTACTTTAATGATTGATAGCAATTATATTTAGCTTTATAATTCACAAACTTTATTATTATATTCTAACAAGCGTGTGTGTGAAGGTATATAATATACAGTCACATGATTACTAACTTTATCAGATGATTTTTTAATTTACGTCTCGGTCTAAATTACCAAAACTGATATCTTTTATAAAATTTTGAACAATAATTTCAAATGTAGAACTAAATATAATTCTCACCATCCTAAAGTTTATTTTAAAATATATTAGATTAAATTTGAATATTAATTATAATTATAATATTACATATAGCGTTTATTTAATTTATTAGTTTTAAAATATTACAATTGGATTGTTAATATACTTTTAACTATTTATAGCTGTGTTATTTTATATGGCCAGCTTTTACAACCATAAGCAAGGATATAATTAAGCTTTATTTAACTGTTTCTTTAAAATAATTCATTACACTTTTATATACCAGGTATTTTCAGCCTTAAATTGTACTATAAAATCTAACCAATCATACAATTATCAATATATTACACAAACGTATTTTAAAATTTAAAATTTTTTAGCAATTGACTATTCTACCTTATTATGACCTATAGATAAGGGCACAATATATATATATATATATATATATATTATAATGCTAGAATAGAGCTCTCAATTTAGAGACATTCTGCATTATAATATATACATTTTTATTTTATTATATATATATATAAGTACAATAATATTAAGGAATATTTTAATTAAAATACTTAATATATAGGGGGTTTGAATTCAGACTTTCACACCGCTCTCAACTAACCCTGCTATCTCATACTGCTGACACCCTTGATCACATACATGTTGAAAAGATAAATAATCACCAAAATACATATTTCATGCTAAACCAGCACTCATCAGTTGGTCCAGATCATCATCTCTACCCATATATCCAATCAAAGCTCAGCTTATACTGGTTTAGCATGAAATGTTTATTGGTGATTATTTATCTTTTCAACATATGTGCGATCAAATGTGTCAGCAGTATGAGATAACATGGTTAGTTGAGGGTCATGTGAAAGTCTGAATTCAAACCCCCTATATATTACATATTGGAGTGAGGTATGAAAAAGCCTGTACTGTAGAAAAAATTCATGTATTAAAATACTTAAATATTTCTGTTATATTAATTTAGTAAAAGTGTGCGAATGTTTATTTTACCACAAACATAAAATATTTTTTTAAATTAGTTTAATTGAATGTTAAGCAAGAATGTCTTTATAAATTGTAATTGTTTAAATTTATAATAGATAAGAGAAGGGGATTTATGCTAATAGAACCATATAAATTTCAACTCTAATCTGTAAATTGAGGAATATCTATTGATAAAATAATAGTGAAGCGTTGTTAGCCGAGAGGTCATTGCAGCTGCCTTGCAAGCAAGCAGTTGGTTGCAGACGGTTGTTGTGGGTTCGCCTCCCGGCCGATGCTATGACATATGGGAAAAAATATGTGAATGATAATTATCTTTTTATTATAGTAAAACCTTTGATTGAATAGTTGTAATTATAAAGAAGGAAAAGGGGATTTAGATCACGTGGTAACAGCTTTAAAAAAATTTCCTTTAACAATTTAGTTGTGATTAGCAGTTGTCTTAGGAGAAAACAAGACTTGGAAACATTTTAAGTATCAGACTGAGAATTCAAGAGTAGTCTTTGAGTAGAATTAATTAACTTTATATGTAAGATGTTAAGTAAAAAAAACCCCGAGAGTCTACAAAATAGTAATTTTGAAAAGATCGTCTGCTAATTTCTGCATAGGCGTTGGTGGCCGAATGGTTAGCACAGCTGCCTTTCAAGCAGTTGTCCCGGGGTTCGCTTCCCAGCCGACACTTTGACATATAAGTTAACTTATGGGAAATAAATATATGGCAGGCTAAATTTTATATATGCCCACTTCAATCCTGGAAACAGGTGGAGCTGTCGATGTTGAATCATTTAAAGTAGTGCCCTGCAAAAGAATTTAAAAAAGAAAATAATATACAGATGCTACGATTTAAAATTGTTACCTATCTGTGTTAAATTTCTGCCATCTTTGAATAACTCGAGAATTGTAATCTATTTATTAATTTGGTAAGAAAAGTTTTATTCATTTTGTTTACATTGGAATAGTTATTAAAAAGAGAGACCTTTTCTTATTAAATGTTTTCATATCTGAATCTAATAGGAGTAGAGTGTTTTCCTGAGGGTTTGTGATGATGGTATTTTAGTTCTACTTATATACTGGATTGTTTACACCAGTGATCTTCAACCCTTGGTCCGCGGACTGGTGCCGGGCTGCAGAAGTTTTCTGCCGGCCACAGGAAAGTTTGTAATAACAAAATAATAAGAGTTTAAACTTTTAATTAATATAAACAATTTTTATTTATTTTTTCATCTCATTTTTACCCAATTCAAAAAAAAAGAAACAGAACGAAAACAAAATTTAATCAATCTTACATAAATTAATTGGTTTTTTTAGTTATCACAGATGTTTATTGGGGGGGGGGGGGTAGAATTAAATTTTTTATTACCTATCTAAAAAATTTCAAAATTAAAAAAAAAAGTTTTTTATTATACAAACTCCATATATATATAATTTCATCTAGTATATTTAACGTTGTTTTGATCAGTTATAACAATTATGCTCATCTAAAACTAAGCAGTTTACATCTTTAAAAAAATTTATCTATAGACTTCTGCCGGTTCACGAAACCTTATTCTTATTTTTGCCGGCCGCAAAACCTTATCCTTATGTTTACCGGTCCGCAGGTGTGAAAAGGTTGAAGACCACTGGTTTACACCATCTAATATAAATATTGAATGTCTTTAGTAAAAATTAACTTTATTTTAATATTCCAAATACATTCAACTGTTAGTAATAGCACACAGGTTAATATATGCAAAACGTTTTGAGCGATATTATTCTCCCTCTTCTTCAGGTGTTGCTGGCTTGACTAGTGACAGTACTAGCATGGTAACTGAACCCGGATCTTAGATTTTTGAGTATTGAATTGGTTAGAGCATTATCTTAAAATTCAACACTCAAGAATCTAAGGATCCAAGTTCATTTCCCATGCTAGTACTGTCACTGGTCAGGCCAACAACATCTGAAGAATAAAAGAGAATAATATCTCTTGAAATGTTGTGTATTTATTAACCTGGGTGCTATAACTAACAGTTGAATGTATTTGGAATTGTATTTAAATAAAGTTAATTTTTTTTCTAAAGACATTCAATACTTATATTAGTTGATGGAAATAGTCCAATATATAAATACAACTAACAGAAATATAATTTTGTTTTATTAAGTTGCATTTTATTTTATTTTTCAAATCATTAATCTGTGATATGGAGAACTGTCTGTCACCTCACAAATTACCAAAGTAAGAAGGATTCTTTAAAACAGATGGGATGTTAAAAAAACAACACTAAATTAAATTCAATGATAAATAGTATGAATTATTTAAACTTAATTTGTTCCTTTATTGCATTGCCTTAATTAATTAATTAATCCGTTTTTTATAAAATCTTTATTTATTTATTTATTTTTTAAAGTTTAAAAGTTCTGAAGAAGATTGCAGGGGCAATCGAAACTGTCGATGTTGATGGGTGTTATGTAAGCATTGTACAGAAAATAAAGATTTTATAAAAAACGGATTAATTAATAAATAGTATGATTGTACTTTTCTTCTGAAAGACCTACACGGGGAAAATATTAAGATACTTTATGGAAAAATGTCTAATACATGTAAGGAAAAATAAATTTTTGTCGTTTATTTTGTATATGATAAATCATACATTTGATTTAGTAATATGTACGCATATTTTGATTATTATTGTAAAGTATTTGATAGGGATTTATTATACCTGTGTGAAATATTTGTATGTGTGTGGATATGTTTCATTAACTTATTGTTTTTTTTTAAATTTTGTTTTCTTTTTAGTAGTTTTTGATTAATAAATAATATATAAATTTAACTGTTCATTGCCATTTTGGTCTTGTTGGACAGTGAGTCTTATCTTGAGAGAAATTGGTCTCCAGCTGCGTCTTTATAAAATGAGTATGTAATTGGGTTGTGTTTGAACATCCATATCCATAAATGACTTATATGATTATATGATATTTCCAAATAGATAAAATAAAAATTGTATTTAGATGAGTAAGTAATTCAAGAGCTATGTAAACTAAAGCTACATAATTTGGTGCTAACAACATGGGATTTGTCAAGCGTTGGTGGCCTAGGGGTTAGAATGCCTTCCAAGCAGCTGGTCCGGGTTCACTTCCCGGTTGACATATAAAAAAACAACAACATGGGACTTGAGAAAAGAAAAGAAATAAAGACCTGAGAGAAGTTAAATAATGATTGTTAAATGAGAACCATTAATAATAGAAATATTAAAGAAAATAAAGTATAATAATTTGTTGAATTATGATAGATGACACAAATAGAGCAATAAATCAGACACGAAGTAATATTGGAATAACAGGTATAATGGCTAAATGTAAAAAAAAGGCTTTAAACTCAGCAGATTAATAGTTTAGGTGGTTTGATTGTTGATTAGTTTAACATGGTGAAGGGGGGAATGACCATATTATATAATCAGAAATAAATACAGTAGAAATTACAAAGATGTTGGAATAGGATTAATTATAGAGATAGTAAAAATTTGGAATATCTGAAACAGAATAAATCAATGTTAATGTGACTGAACATTAAACAAAATGAAAATAAAGTAAATCAACCTGGAATAATATAAGATACCTGCCAGAAGGAGCAAGTTCAGATATCCATGATAGAGATGATACAACAACTGTGAAAAAGGAATTTAAAGAATCACAACAAAAAGATGAGGTGAAACATGATTAATTGCAATGAAAAATAGATGATATGCAGCAAAACAGTGATGAAAGATATCAAGATATAAAATGCAATTGTGAAGAGAACTTTAAAGAAACACAATGGACTATGAAAGAAATATGTGAAGAGATGAGAGCAGAAAATATAAGTAAAACTGAGAACCTGGTGAAGGATTGGGATAATGGGAATGATTAACAGGTTTTACTTTTTAGGGTTATTCACCAAAATAAAGATTATATGATTTAATTTAAAACATAATTGTCAAAGGTGAACACCTGGCAAAATTTCCATTTAAAATCTGGGAAAGATTTAGGTATAGGCAAAAATTACAATTACTCAGTAGATATGTCTCTTTATGGGTATGGAAATTGAATGCTAAAATTGATAATAAAATTATTAATCTTTCAACTGTGCTGTGGAATAGACTTTTGGCAATTCCACAGTCAGTTAGGAAAATGAGTAAATGAACACTGTTAGATTAGTGGAAACTCCAATAATCCTATTTTGGTCTTTCATGATGGAATCTAATATATTAAAAATATATAATGCATAAAAAGGTATGTGGTTAAAAAATAAAAGACGATACAATGGAAAGAATTCATCATTGTAATAGAGAATGTATTTTATAGCAACCTAAAAATTAATCAAATAAATTTCAATATATTTTTTCCCATGTATATTGGTGGGATCAAGTAACAGAAATAATAATGATGCTAGTGATGATAGTAATAACATGATCACCATCAATGCAATGGCAATGCAAACCCTTGGTAAATGCTAGTAAATTTAGCTACTTATAATATCTAGAGAAGATAGCAATTCTTTTCATACAGTAGTGCCAAATAGTGCAAGCCATAGCAATCATTGTAATCTAGAAGATTTGTGAATCTAAATCTCTATTAAATATCTATTTGTCCAATATCTTAGACTGGTTTCTAGCTTGTGGCATTCATCAGTGAAGAGTCTTGGGTATAATAGCATGGTACCTAGATCTCTGAAATGAATGTAACCCTCTAGCATCTACCTTTTTGGTTAATGACAAAACTATCAGGCCAAAATGAAAGCACAATAGCATTTTTAATAAGAGATGATGATGAGTGATGTTTTAGTGGTTTAATATCTATTGACACTTAATCTATGGACATAAATTCAATGATCTGGCTAAAACTGATTCTAATGAATAAGTTTTTTCCTCCTCCAATCACTTATAAAAATGACCTGCACAGGTTGTTATACTGGAAAGACTGATTCCATAGTTCAAGTCCCATGGATTATGGTTCACCCCTGACTTTTCTGATACTATACTTCTTATAATCTTCTAAGCAATATATCATTTGATTACTACCTACCAATAAAAAGTACGGCCCTCAGGCTTAATTTCACGTTTTTGTAACTACTGGGTAATTTTGTGAAATATGGCTTCAATAATTGCATTTATGTAAACTGTCATTTATCTAACAGTGAAAGATTAATTCATATCTAGAATCGATTAAGACATGCCATCAAAAATGACTGTCATTTTTTCTGAACATTACAGGGAATAACTACATTTTTTTAAGTCACCAATTTTGGACAACTCTATGCAAAAAAATAATCAAAAGAATATTTCGGTAATAAAAAATAATTCTGTTAAGATACTTTCTAAATCTAATCTAAATTTTAAGTGTGGAAATACTTGTTTTCATTAACACTTAAAATATAGCTATTTCAAATGCAAACTAAATTAAGTTTATCAAAGATAAGATGACATAACTAGTTTGAAAACTGGTATGTGTGTGTGCATGTTTATTGCCTGTGTTAATTATATTACTTTATCCAATTGTGTTGATAACCTAATTTAACATTAATGTGTCAGGACGTGAACTTATACATCTTTTTACATTTTCCTGTATATATTTATTATATATAATGAACTTTTTTATTGTATACAATAAATAATTTTAAAAAAGGCAAAATATCAAGATAGCCGCACAAACTTCTAAATTGCGATATAAATATAAGGAGTATACATTTTTAGAAATTATAATTAATAATTTTATATAACTATTACGTTACCAGTGAATTAATTACTCATTTAATGAGCTTTCCTTAATCAGTTTTCTATATGAACTGAAATATTTAAATAAAGAAAAAAATTAGAATAGGATTTGCATTCTTACTATTAAAATTTTAGTCCATTTTCTGAGAATAATATATGTATATTTTCAGGAAGTTATGGAATTGGGTACAATTATACAGAGACACGGGGTTTTTCGATATTAAATTTAATTATAGTAATAAATAATCTTTTGTTTTTTAAATTTCTGTGATTGAAACGGAAGTAACTACCTGTTATTGATTTATGTGGCTTCAAAAACATCGAATTCTGTCTTTTCTGTTTTTCGTAGTTTTGACGTCATTAAATTTCATTATGTATTTCTTTGATTTATTAATGACACATTCACGTTTAATTTATTTTATATTTACGTGTTATAATCTGATTTATCAGCAGAATTAATATTTTGCTTTCGAAGTAAGTTTTGTACCTGAAAACAGGTAACAAAACTAGATATTGTGAGCAAATGCCAGTTGATCTTTATTGTGCTCTTTGAACCCAGTTCATTCTAACATCTCAATTTAGAGCAGCATTGTAAACTTTAATACTATACATGTGTGCCGTAAGCACGGATAATGAAGCTAGTATATATCGAAAGCAAATATAAAATGCTATATTAGCTGAGCGCTTTCGAGAGACTTCTTGCTCTCACATTCATAAATATTTACCTAGTCCAGATATATTCAATGCCTGTAGAAGTATGTAGCCATGAAGGGCCAATTTATGTTTACAAACAGTACATTAATGCCCATCCTCAAATTAATCTCTGACCTTTATGAAATAAAAAAACATCAAAGTTCACATGCCTCGATTTGATCCCCAAGTTGTGGATATGTTGAGATGTCTGTTCTGATCATTACAACATAATGCTTTTGTCATCAAAGTGCTTCTTATATAATCATTAAATTATTGGTGTAAAATAAAACTTAAAATCTTGGTTATATTGTTATTTAGCAATAGTTTGTTATTAAAAAAGAAAGGCCTATGTCTTTATTGTTCAGGAGTTCACAAGAAATTCAAGCATCAAAACAAATCCCAAGTTGGCCTCTCTACCTACTACACCAAACCCTCAGGGCATTAATTTTGTTTTAGTGTTTTCTTAAGGTGACTTTCAACATCAAGTTCTCATCATTTTAAAAAAATTAAACCACTAAACATCATATGATCACCATTCAGGCTACTGATGAAAGCCACATGCTAGAAACTAGCCTGGAGATATTGAATGAGTAGGCACTAGATAGGGATTTTATGCACAGGCCTTCTGGCATTCATTGATTATTCTGGCTTGCACTGTATGGCACTACTGTATGGAGAGTTTAGCCTCTATGCAAGCACTTTAAGAAGTGTTTTATGGAGTCAATTATGTTAATGAGAGTAAATATAGAAACAGTAGAGGTCATATAACTATTACAAAATTAAATAGAATATGATAAAATAGTTTCTTTATCCTCTCAGATAATACCAAAAAAAAAGCATTAAGATAAAATAGCAATTTTTTAAGAGTGATATAACGGATATCATATTAAATATATGTTATCAGTGTGATTTTACTCCATTGAATATATTTTGAATTCTGGTTAATGAATAAGTGTATCTTAAAAAATAAGATTTTCTTAAAATGTTTTGTTATTAGTATTAACTATCTCCTGATTCGTCAAATATAAATGTAGAAAATTCCATTTTTTGAATGTAATCACAAAACCAAGAATGCAAATAATAAAAAAAGCTTCAGATATTTTGGAATGGTTTGTGTAAAAGTTTTCCCTATCAAAGACCTATAATTATACTTATCATCTTATATTGAACTGTTTACTACATAAATATTAAACTTTTCACTGTACTTTGAACACTTTTTAGAAAAAACCTTTTATTGTACATATTTGCATACACAACCTTACTTTTCAGCTGTCCAGCAGCCTTCTTCAGAGCTATGATATAATGAATAAAATAAAATACATAACTATATAAATAATACCATAAAAATGTAAATAATAAAAAAAAACATAAAATATAACCAAAACATAATAAAATTGAAATAAATATAATCAAACCCTAATAAAATAATCCAGTTAATATAAAATAAAATGCACCCGAGTCTCGTTTTATGCGGATTTTTTTAATGTGATTTTGAAGTTATGCGATTCATGATTCTTCTTAATATCTTTGTATGCATTTTTTTATGTGATAAAAATTATTAGATCAAAAGTCAAGCTCCAATAATGTGCTATTACTTTAAATATTATAAATTTCACGCACTCACATTATATTTAAAGTAATAGCGCATTATCGGAGTTTGACTTCCATGTAAATAATTTCAATATTTTCAGCACTTTATAATAGTACTGTAATAGATTTTATGCAATAAAGAAGTTCATAATTCACTTAAAATCAGGATTTCCCCATTTTATATACACACATTACATTTTACAAGATTATAATGTAAATCTGTTTAAAAGTTATAGATGCCTATACTATGCATGTTGTTGTTTTTGCATTTTAAATCACATTCTATTTTTGCTTTCTAAAAAAAGAGCACATAATCAATTAACCATTTAGTGTCCACAAGTTTATTTCTAAAAGGTGAGTAACAGTGGTGGGCACAATTAAATTTGACAATTAAAAATTAAAATCTGATTTTTAATTGTAATTAACAATTTAAAACTTACATAATGTGATGTGAAATTAATATAATGAAATTTGATTTTTAAATGGAATTGAAAATTAAAAAATTAAAGACAAAAATAAGAATTTAATTTTTAATTGTTAGTTTTAATTAAATTTTGCCCAACAGTGGTGAGTCGGTGTCTTTTTATTATCACAAGTCTAAGTTCTTATTTTTATTTTAAACTTTTAGTTTTCCCTAATGGAGAGGGAAAAACACCCAAGAAAATGAATTTCTTTGGAAGCAAAAATTTCAATTTTAGATCGCTTAGTGAAATTGGAAAGATCAACAGTGATTGGAAAACATTTTAGTTTGGGTGAGTGTACTATAAGAGCAATTAAAAAAATGAAGTTGGTGCTAATTGTATTTCCTCTTGTGACGAATCTGATTTCTTACCAGTTTACAAACAAACCTGCATATCATCAAATAACGATAATAATTAAAATACTGTACATGTATGAAAAAATGTAAAATACTATAAATTACACATAAAAATATATTGTTTTGAATAAAATTAAATACTGTAGTTAATAAAAATAAAAAATTATCTTGTATCAATTTTTTTCAAATTTGAAATTTTTTATTAGTCATATTTTATTTCCTTATTTTTTTATGCTAATTTTAAAGTAATTTTATCGTTGTTGCTTTGCTTTTATGCGATTTTTGAAAATAACAGTATGTATCCTCCATTTTTCAAGGTAAGTTAAGTCTATTTTTGTGCGATTTCTTTTGTGTGCATTTTCTGAGGAACCTATCTACCACATAAAATGAGACCCAGGTGTATACAATATAAATGTAAAATAAATATAAATTATACATGAGTATTTCTGTTTGTATATATACATACTCATGAACAACTATTAATTTAAATATATTATTCATTTTCATTATTTTTAATAATTTCCTAATTATTTCTATTCTTTATAAATTTAAACTTTAGTTTTATTGACTCCACCTAATAATGTTATTTTCATGTAATTTTGTTCATTACATCATAGCTTTGAAGAAGACTGCAAGACAGCTGAAAGGTTTTTGATAAAAAGTGTTTAAAGTACAGTGAATAATTTGCATTTATATAAGATCTTATAAGAAAATAAAGGAAGTGATGAATTTGGTAATATTTTTGAATATTTCTGAAATATTCAATTTCTGTTGTCTACTAATATTCATAAGAAGCAGCAAAGGTTAATCGTATCAGTAGGATTTTTCTCCATGTATTGTATTACATTTTCTATGAACATTTTCCCCATAAAATATATTTGGTACTCAATTTTATAAAGCTCCTGACATATGTTTTTGTTTGCCATTTCTAAGGTAATGATGTTAATGTAAGTTAATTTAGGCATGCAGACAAAACACATTTGTTTATTGCCAATACCAGGTCTATAAACTTAAATTTATCAGCAGACTATATTCAATGGACCATTTAAAATTTGATTTGGTGCTTAGTTCATAAGGACTTATTACTATGAGCTATTGCCGAAGAAAATTAAAATATTACCAAAATCACCTTTTCCTTTATCTTTGCTGTAATATCTTATAAAAATCCAATTTATCCAAATCACTTCAAACCCTTTTTAGCAAAAAACTTTTATTCTACATATATACACATACACCTATGCTTCAACTATCTTGCAGTCTTCTTCAGGACTATCCTGCAGACCTCTTCAGAACTGGCTCTGAAGAAGACGGCAGGATAGTCGAAACATAGGTGTATGTGTATATATGTATAATAAAAGGTGTTTTCTAAAAAGTGTTTGAAGTGATTTGGATAAATTGGATTTATATAAAATTAAAATATTTTTATATAACATACTATAGTTGACATTTACTATAGTAGATATCTTATTTTCCATGGTATTTTGTACAAAGCTCCTTTATAATAATATTAATTGGTTGCCTTGTATTCCATACATTGTCCAGTTTATATATGCATTCTTTAAAAGTTGCTATCACGTTCTTAAAGCAACTAGAACATCACATGATCACCATTTTCCATGTATCAATACTGACCTGAGTTCAAATCTATATGACTATATAAGCAAATGAGCTTGGATTGAAAACATTGTTGTGTTTTTATCTTGGGCTCATGGCTTTATAGTTAAATAAAGTGGTAAAAGTTGGCAGCTGGAGAGTTGCATTAGATCCTAAGATCTAGATGCAATTCTCTCAGATCCAAGGCTCCTCACTGATAAAAGCCACAAGCTAAAAACTAGTTTGGAAATATTGGATGAGTAGGCACAAAATAATAATTTTATGCACAAACCTTCTTGTATCTATTGATTACTATGGCTTACACTAGTTGTCACTGCTGCATGGGATTTGCTTCATTATATTTATTCAAAAAGTGGGATGATTGTGTTAGGAGGATTGTTGAGTATTATAATGGTAAGGAATAGGATAAAAGAATAGATGCATTAATAAAGAATGGAGAGTTGGAGAGATGGAGAACTAGTACAAAGAGTAATATATATATATATAAAAGTAAACAAAGAGTAATATATATATATATAAAAGTAAACAGAATATTGGGTGCAAGTTAATTTATGATAATAACAACTGTTTAAGGCTCAAACAGGATCTTTAGCAACAAGGGAATATACACATAAATGGAAAAATGTGGGTGATTTTGTCTACAAGTTGTGTAAGGGAAGCATAGAAAATATTAAGCATCTGTTAATTGAATGTAAATGCTTGCAAATAAAAAGGGCACAAATAATGAAATCATGGGAAAATAAATATAAATAAAAGGAATATATAGAAGGTGGGTTTTTGGTTTTTATGTTGGGTTTGAAAAAAGATAAGGAGAATTTAGATATAAAGATCACAGAGTTGACAAAGATTATGTTGTGGAAATGGGATGGGGCAGAATACAGAAGAATACAGGAAAAATAGGGTGGGAAATGAAAAGGGAATGTAAGGTAAGGTGGCGAACAGGTTTCCCTGGACATTGTAGCTGAGAAATTCCTGACTCCAATAAAGAAAAATCCACAGTGTACATCACATCACATCTGTCCAGAAGTCCATTTATGAAATTAATTTCGTTCTCACTAATCTGTTTTTGATTTGTCATTCATTGATAATTTGGAAGATACTTTTCAATGAATTGATCCATACTGTTCCCAAGATATTATTTTCTGAATTTATATAAATTTTATCCAGTTTAAAATATTGATTAATAAATTTACTGTAGTTCTTTCACATTGTAATTAAACTTTTAGCCACCAGGTATTTGCAACTATTTTGACTGGCGTATAAAAGTAAGCTCCATTGAAATCAATCATCCGCTACAAAAAGTAGTTTTCTTTGTATAAATAGATTAATTATTATTAATTAAATTACAGCGTCAGAAGAATAGATTTTGAAGCATTGTTAATAGTTATAATTTTCCATAAATAATATAATACTTTTTATAACCATAAAGAAATACCTCAACTGCTGCTATAATCCACAAAATTGTTATTCAAAGAGAACTATTTTTTGCAATTATGGTGGAACTTATCTTTATAAAACACCTAAACTGCTGCCAAAATAAATCTTTAAAAGATTTGATGTAAATAGAAGGAATTTGAATCCAGACTTTCAAGCTTTTTTCAGTCATCCATTCGATCTTATACAATCAATATACATGACATGTGGAAAAGATAAATGAACTCCAATATATGTATTTCATGCTGAACCAGCATTCATCAGTTGGACTTGATCATCATTCCCCACACATATATGGATCAACAAGAAAATCATAACTTTTAAAGGTTGTATATACAAAATAAACCAGTTATGTTATGGGTTACCCATTATCAGAACTATATGCATCATTGTTCTAACACACCATGGGAAAACAAAATAATGACTCCAATAATGGACGCCAGCTCTAATGTGATATATAGAATATATAAAAGGTAAAAGATAATGTTTACAATTGAACTCTGCAGCAGGTTATAATAGGAATGCGTAGTAAATTAAGTGGTAAATGAAACTTAAAAAGCAATCGATTAGATACAGTGATAAGATTGGGTTAATATTTTTAAACCTGGAGTAGATTGTAAACGAAAGCTACTGAGATTTTATAATAATCATTAAATGTGCTTAATTATAATAACCAGAAATCTGAGGTTTCAGAGGAGCATAAATTGATTTACCTTAGATCATTTTTGTACTGAAACAAAAATGTTTTTAAATACAATAAACATAGAAACATATGTCAATGATCTTTATAGAATTGAGTATAAAGATAAATATACAAAATAAATAAATAAATAAATGATATACGATGAAAAACAATATTGATGGAGTTAAAGTTGATAGTCTTCTTTCTCTCTTACAACTAAAAGAAAACTAAAATTATGCACTATAGCAATATTAGAATAAACTAAAATTTCCTTACGTCTAAACTGAATGGTAAACAACATTAAAAATAGCAAGAAAGGATCAACTATTCAGATGTTATTTATTATGAAAGACCTCATTATTTGAATATATATACTGTAACCTGAAATCAATCAGTATCATACGGTTGACATATTGAGTAAGCCAATACCCATGAATGTAATCTTCTAAGGAATGATCAAGTAAATATAAAATATAGGTCTGGATTAGTATAAGATCTCTAAGGCATCAAATAAATAGATAATGTATAATAAGTATTCTTATAGGACTAGATGAACAATAAGTAAATAAATTCTCTTATGGATTAAGTCCACATTAACAATGACATTATTTATAAGAAGTGGATAGAAGACCGATGGTTGATTGATAAGTATTAGTTACATTCCATAAACAATAATAATAAGTAGTACTAATAATGATTGCAGGGTTCTTAAATATTAAATAATTTAATTGTAAAGATTACTAGCTCTGCAATGATAGTCTAGAACAATAAAATAATTTAGGGTCTTTTAACTAGCTAGCCCCAATAATAGTAATGACACATTTCTTTAACATCTTATCAACTTCTTCTTTAATAATATAGTACAAATTTATCTAGAGATGAGTTTAAACATAAGATTGGATACCAAAAATTAACTCCTATTTTGATTCTTATATTACTGGTTAAATAAAATCAAGTTTTCTTAAAATTTAAAATAACTATCTAACAATAGCAAAGCTAAAGTGATGCTGTAGGTAAAAGGTCATTTTATTGTACCAAACACTTCACTAAGAACTCTAACAACAACAGCATCAATAAAATGATCTTATATAAGTCTAATTGCATTTATAATATAATGCATGAATTGTATCAATGTGACGACTTAAAAATATTATGTACTCTTACATGTATTTTACATACTTTTATTATGTGAATGGATTTTCTGCACTATGGGTGTGGCATATGGCAACGGACACAGAAACGTAATTAAAGGATAAAATAAATAGCTATTACAAAGACTAAATATATTTCTTTTAGTTTACAACTACTACCTATTATTTACAAAAATAAATTAAAGAAACCTTTATATCAATTATTACATCAGTTAAATATAATAGCATATAATATATCTTATCCATGATATAGTTGGATTATACAGATAAATAAATACAGAGAAACCGCCTACACTCGAATTGGATAATCAGTTATACATACTAAGGATAATTCACGCCTCAGAATGTACCAACAGTATAGCTATTAATATAATAAAATATATTTACATTGAAATTAGTGTATATATAATTTAAACGATCTAATATAAAGAGTATGTTGTATTAGTCATAGATAAACAATGTTGGTGGAGTAGAAAAATACAAATTCAATACTTAATAGACAATCATTTCAAAATATATAATAAGAGTAGGGGAATATAATTGCACAAATGCCTTTTTTCATATCAATTAAATATATATGTGCTCTGCGCACAGATAATGAAGCTATTAAATGTGAGTAAATTTATCAAAAGTTACCACCAAGCACTTTCAGGACAGTTTAAAGACCCATATTCATGGCTATTTGTGTTTAGTTAAGAACTGTAATATTAATGCAAATTTATGCAAATTCATATGAAGATGCTACATAGACCATTTTCGAGACAGAGAAAAGCAGGCCTCTCTTCTATTGATTGCTGCTGGGTCCCTTACTATGTAGTAACCTTCCCTGACTTTGCGTTTAATATCATTATCGTTTGTTTCAGAGAAAATGACTCTAGCTGTGGAGGATAGAAAGGCATGGCCAGTGGCTCTCTCATACAAAAATTAGAGTACTTAAATATTTATGAGCAACGAAGGTGAGAAAAACAAGCCTACACTAAAGTGAGCAACACAATACCGGCTCAATGCTACAGATATATGTGGCCCATTAATATCTATTGCTATCTATATATAATAAAAATCAACACGAATGTATGCATAAAGATAAATAAGCACTTAATTTTAAAATTGTTGTTATAGTAGTAGTAGTAGTAGTAGTAGTAGTAGCAGTAGTAGCAGTAGTAGCAGTAGTAGTAGTAGTAGTAATAATAATAATAATAATAATAATAATAATAATAATAATAATAATAATAATAATAATAATAATAATAATAATAATAATAATAATAATAATAATAATAATAATAATAATAATAATAATAATAATAATAATAATAATAATAATAATAATAATAATAATAATAATAATAATAATAATAATAATAATAATAATAATAATAATAATTCAATTCATTCATTCAATTCATTTATTTAAGTGCTAAACAACAGCATAAAGCCAATTACAATTTTCACATTACAATAAAAGGAAAGATAATACATATAACATAAAATGAAAATATAAATGTTTACATAATGAAAACAATATTTAAAATTAAAAACAATATTTAAAATAATAATAATAATAATAATTCAATAATAATAATAATAATAATAATAATAATAATAATAATAATAATAATAATAATAATAATAATAATAATAATAATAATAATAATTCAATTCTTTATTTATTTAATGTACATATCAACAGCATTTAGCCAATTATAGATTGCACAGTAATGTAATTATTATATACAAATCTAAATAAGCATTAAAAACAAAAAAAATTATACCAATAAATTAGAAAAACAATAAAATGCACAAATAAATAAAAGGGCAATATATCAAATGAAATTAAGGATAATATTTTTTTATGAAGACTTTAGTGAATTGTTTAAAATCCAAATTAAAAATATCATCATTACCAAAATCTTTGTTATAAGTTCTAGGTAAACAAAATAAAGGGGAAAATCTTAATACATCAGATTTACAAATTTTCAGTTCAAAAATATTGTGAGTACGAGTGTTATAATTCTGTTTCTTAATACCTAAATTAGAAAGCAAATTAGATATAGAAATATTCTGGGAAATAAATTTATGAAGTTTGAGATCTCTTATTTTTCGTCTCAGCAGTAAATCAATATAGTGTTCTTTACTTAAACTATTTAATCTTACAAATATGTTAAAAACAGACTGAATTCTTATGATATCTGTCCTGTTATGAGGATTCCATATAATTGAACCATACTCCAAAATGGGAAGAACTAAGGATATAAAAAGTTTAATTTTTGTAAATTTATTAAATGCTTTTCCACATCCCTAAATAGCTCCTACAATTTTAAGAGATTTATTCACCATAAAATTAATGTGATTATGAAAAGACCAATTATTGGAAAATATTATTCCTATATCTCTTTGATGATCATTTGTTATAATTTTAGAGTCACCAATATAGTAGAAAAACCTTAAGATTTCAGATTTTCTAGAGTAAGAGACAATGGAGCACTTCTCCATATTTATATCTATATAATTATATTCACACCAATTCAAGAAATTATCTATATCGCTTTAATAATAATAATAATAATAATAATAATAATAATAATAATAATAATAATAATAATAATAATAATAATAATAATAATAATAATAATAATAATAATAATAATAATAATAATAATAATAATAATAATAATAATAATAATAATAATAATAATAATAATAATAATAACAACAACAACAACAATAGTAGTAGTAGAAATTATAAACCAATCCTAGGTAAAATATATCATACAATAAAATAGCAAGTCTTTGCTAATAGATATTTTTAAAACATATATAAGCCCCCCTCTGTGATCTTTCAAAATACTATAAACATGAACACAACCGTTTATATACACCACCTTTAAATACATGGTTATATCTGTTAGATATGAACAAAGAATAAAATAAAATGATAATGATAAAATATTATACTGCACATAACCTTTCAAATATCACAATAATAAAATAAAAGATAAAAAAAAATCTTTTAGAGATTTCTTCTCTTCTCCGGTGTGAAAATGATTTTCCACAATCATAAGTCCAATTACTTTAACAATCATATATTATTTCACTTAATTATGAACACATTTTAAGGATGATTCCAGTATATTATATATATCTTTATTAGGAGATTGGAGATTTCCATAATAATGAATTTATCTTAGATAAAATAATACTCAGGAAGACGATTTCTTTTGAAATATTTTAACATCAAGTTCACTTTATAATGGAAGGAGCTTTTATTAGCATGTTGTGATTTTGCAAAAATTAAAGCAATTGTTTAAATCAAAGAACAACTTGATAAGAACATATATATTAATGTTTCATTCAAACAGAAAGCGTTCTATGCTTTATCGAGGCAGACTGATTGTAATAGATAAGTTTTAAGTGCATAATATAATTGAGTTATATTAAAATAGGTATATATCAGAGCAGGCATACAAATATAAGGAAGTCCATTGTAAACTAATACGTATATCCAAATGTAAATATATTTCATAATAAAGCATCACCCACAGCTCACCACTCTATCTCATATCATGGATACACTTGAACACATATGTGTGGAAAAGATAAATAATCACCAATATACGTATTTCATGCTAAACCAGCAACCATCAGTTTTTCCAGATTACCATCTCTACACATATATGCTATAAGTGCTCAGATATATATTAAGATAGCCAAACCTCATACTTTAATGGACAGGCTTCAATCCACTCCACACTCCAACTCTTCAACTGTCCATCCGATTGAAAATCTGATGATGGAATGCTCAAAGGCCACCCTGAGGCCGAGATTCTTGTCACATCCATGTTGACCTAAAGTCAATCTGACCTCTCATGCACAGAACATAATCCATTTAATACATATACAAGGAATGGGGAGACATCTCTACTATGTAATAACTAAAATACAGGCTTATTATATATCTGTATCAATATATGTAATATAAAGAGTATATGAGCACAGACTTTCACGCCACCCACAGCTCACCAATCTATCTCATATCACTGATACACATGAACACATATATGTCGAAAAAATAAATAATCACCAATATATGTATTTCATGCTAAACCAGCAATCATCAGTTGGTCCAGATTATCATCTCTACACATATATGCAATAAAGGCTCAGATATATATTAAGATAGCCAATCTTCATACTTTAATAGACATGCTTCAGTCCACTCCACACTTCAACTCTTTGACTGTCCATCCAATTGAAAATATATATCTGAGCACTTATTGCATATATGTGTAGAGATGGTAATCTGGACCAACTCATGATTGCTGGTTTAGCATGAAATGCATATATTGGTGATTATCTATCTTTTCAACATGTATGTGTTCAAGTATATCAGTGATATAAGATAGAATGGTGAGCTGTGGGTGGTATGAAAGTCTGTCCTCATATATCTTTATATTACATATATTGATAGAGGTATATAATAAGCCTGTATTTCAGTTAATAAAGCATTATAAAGTAAAGCATATATACAAATACAGATATCAAATTAAGTAAGATATAATAAATATAAATCCATAATTGTATTTCATAACAAATTACAAACACCTTAGCCATAGTTTGATCAAGTAAAATCAATATAGTTTATGGCAAAATCATATAATGAGTGTCTATTTTCAGATAAATACTATCATAAAATTGATTAAAATTGAAAATTTTGTAAGATAATAAGACATGTGATACCTTGAATTGCACTGGCAAAGTTTCAGCTCTGGTCTTCACAGAAAATTCCCCCCCCCTCCCCATTCTTAGATGTTCAGAGAGATTAGAGTAAAATAGCATAACCTGAAAGGATTGATTGCTTTGGAAATTTTTCTTCTAGCAGCACATACTGCCTTGTTCTCAAAAAATTAAAACTTAGGTAATTTGTTTGTAGAATTTGGAAAACAAAATAATATTAGTGTGATCAACTTATAATGATGATGAAGCAATGAACAAAGGGACCATTATGCTTTCAAAATTGCTTTTTATATTCATTTTGAGCTACATGAGCTTCCAATTAGCACAATTAACAGAACGGGTTCATTACAAGTGGTAGAAACCTAAGAACATTGGCACCAGAAATGATTTACATCTGATTTAAATAAATTCAAAGAAAAGTGATTTTAATTGCTTTTTTTAGAGTAATATATATATATATTATGTAAATATTTGTTAATTGAAATATTTGAAATTAAAGTTATCTAACTCTGGACATTAATAAAAGAAAAGAAAGAAAAAAAACTTTTAACAGATAAGTTTTTGAAAGTTAGGCTTAACTTTTCAAAGTCAGTGATTGGAAGATATTAACCTTGGTATTGACAAAAACAGTGATTGGAAGATATTAACCTTGGTATTGACATATTCTTGAATAAATAAAAATGCAACTATATAGCTTTAAATACATAAAATAGAGAAATCAAGTCAATCAATTAAGTTAACAAAAATAATACTAGTTAACCTTTTAGAATTGTAATAAATTTTTTTTAAAATACTAAATCTTTCTGAAGCGGTCAATCTGAGAGTCAAATTGCACTTCACAGACCACTCTAATCTCCTACCACCAAACCAAATTCAAACTCCATTCTTACGCGGATATACGCACTTATTAACACAATTTTTTTTGCTTTAATTTTAAAAATAACCATGATGTAGATATTAATATTTTAAATTAAATATCTTAAATAAATAAATATTTCATACAATTTCAAGTCGCATATGTGGTTAATGGATATGTATATATAACAGGTGATGGGAGATTACTTGTAAAATAATTATTATATCAAAATATATATTAGATTGTATATTTAAAATTATATTAAAAATATTTCTTATTTTCAGTAATGGTGGTCAAAAAAGTTGATGCAATTCTGTCAAATGTTCTCGAATGCAATTAAAGCACTTAACAGGCAATCCATTAGTCCAAGTTAAAAATATTATAATTTTATAAAAATAATGTAAGATCCATTAGTGGAAATTTTATCCATTTTAAGTTAGATTTAAAATCTAAGATCAGATTTTAAAACAATTATTCGAGGAATCTTTGGTAGGATTGTATTGTTTTATGACTTACGAGAACAAAAAAATGCATCCTGTCTGCAAATTGTAGGTTGCCAAGATATTCTCAGGTTTATAACTAAAAAGCATTCCATAACAACTAGCCCAAACATATAAATAGGACTGAATTTGAATACCCAGGGAGACCAGCTATTTTAAAGAGCAATGGTAACCTGAATCTATGCTCATTGTGTCTTTAAATCAATGTGCTTGTGAGTAGAGGGTTAGATTCAACTTTTCTTGCCATTCTCCATGCAGTTTTCCAAAGAAATCATCACCAAGAACCTATGTACCCATGAACTATTATGATGTATATACCTGTTAAATAATGGAAATGCTACCTACCTGACAAACAAGAATCAAAACTAGATCTAGTCTCTGATGGATGCTGCAATTAGTCGAGGACTGCTATTAACAGTTGATTAAGGTAATAAATTCATCTTGCTGCCTATAATTCACAAACTTTCATTAAATAACTTCAACCTTAATCTAAACGTCTTGCTTAACCCTTTTATTAAATGTACTGTAACTTTTTTAGTTGATCTTGAGATCAGGAATCAATTAATTATTAAAAATGATTTGTAAATTCTTACCTGATTTTTTAAAATGTACTTAATTCTCTATAAACTCTATCAAAATCTCTCCTATCATTGAGCCTCTATTAGATAATAATAATTTTCTATTTTATTTTGGGCGGCACCAATATTTTATAACTTTTATTACTATATTTTATATTTTTGTATTTTTGAAATAATATGCCAAATAATCTCCTATACACAGAAGTATGTTTGTTCTCTTTTTAAAATCCCCTCCTTCTTTTCATGGTGAGATTAATTAAGTCTTTAGTTAAAAACAACTTTTGTTAATTTCATTACAGTGGATGCTTTCCAGTTTGAGAGAAAACAAGTTAATTATATCTTAATGTTATAGTCAAAAAAGCAGAATAGAAATCTGTTTTTCCAATTAAAAAGTAATTCTAAGAAATGTTTTTCCAAGTTAAAATAATGGCGCTAGTTTTAAAATTATAAAATGTGTTTATTTAAAATTAAAATTTGTTTGATGAAATAAATTTCAATAACCACCTCCTAACTCCTATATATGTATAACTATTTGTAAAATACAAGAAAAGCACTTAGAACCGAATATTTGTATTTTTGTTTCAATGTTTGCGGGAAATTATACATGTCAGTTAATGTAATAAGGGGAGGGGCATTCTCGATTTTAGGTAGATTATTATTTCTATCAATTTAAGTTCTCCATTACTGTTTAGTAACTCAAACATACCATTACACTGGATATTTAAAATACATAGGTATTAATTAGATAATATTGATATTAAAAGTCTTATATACGTTGTTCCAAGCACTGCATACATACAGGCTCCTTCATTCACGTCTATATATTGTGCTTCATCCCACTGGGCATATTGAAAAGCTGAACCCCGTTTCATATATCAAAGTTCAAGAACAAGGGTCTTAACCCCACTTGGGTCTTCTCTTTGTTATTTGAGGTAACTGCATAGGAGTGCTCCGGAAACCTGTCCTATTGCAACTCAATGCAGACTGTTTTTCATTCAGTGAACCAATTCTGCCAAAGTAACAGAAAGAAATCGGTCACCAATGTTCAATGAAATTTTGGAAGCACCTTTAGGATCCAAGACTAGATCACATAAATATACCACCATGCACACCCCACCCTCTTAGCTTTCATTCCAAATAAAACCTACAAATGTCCATAAGCCGTAATGTTCTGATTCTATTAAAGATTTATTTATAATGTATTCATCTTCTCATACGTGTGCTATTTTGTGACACAATTATATACATTCCAAACAAACTCTCCTACACATGTTTCTTACTCAGCATAAGCTGAGGTTATTTCAGTTATTAATGTTAATTATATTTATAATACAACCCAAATAATATTTGTTAAGCAAATTCGGTCAAGTGCTATTCTCTCTCTAGGGGTGGATTAAAGATTCCTAAATATACTTATAGCATAGCTCTATTCAAATCTTATTTATATATATTGTTAATTCATCAATTATTGGCATATAAATCAGCCACACTAAAATAACAAATTAATGAACATATTCATGGCTTCTTAAATTATAAAAGACAAATCTGACGTTAGATCTAATATTTAAAGTGGCCAATGATAATTAATGAAGAGAATTACAATCAAATTACTCATGTTTATTTTATTTACGTTAATAAATCTTATACATATAACTAAACCTTCAGAATGATTGTTTCCTTTATTTAGTAAATATTATATCTTGATTATATAAATTATGTGTAATATGATGAGATGATATCTCGCTAATCCTATATGTACAACTAACACGAAAGGTCACAATCTTTAAATGTGTCAACTTGTGATATTTTTATACTAAAAGGGTTTCACTATATTATCATTTCCAATTAGAGTCTCTTTGTGTCTCCGCTTGCGATGCCAGCAGAGAAAGATAAAATTAGATCGGGTATCATCGGAATTGTTGCTCATAAGTAGGTAGATCTGGAAAATAAGCAAATAGGGCAGAGTTTGTGAGTGTTCCTGATTTTGTATCTTGCGCATGATTGGACTTGAGGTACTTTTGCCTAGATGCTAGACCTTATTATATGAACCGACAAAACTGACCGATACAATACCTATATTTATTTTGTCTGCAAAATAAATGGTCATAATATATAATGTAAACTAAATGTCCATTATTTAATAAATATTGTAATAATAAAAATAATACATATAACGGTTAAGTAAGTAGTAATTAACCATTATTATTATTATTATTATCATCATCATCATCATTATTATTATTATTATTATTATTGTTGTTGTTATTATTATTGTTATTATTATTATTATTGTTGTTATTATTATTATTATTATTATTATTATTATTATTATTATTATTATTATTATCATCATCATCATCATTATTATTATTATTATTGTTGTTGTTGTTATTATTATTGTTATTATTATTATTATTGTTGTTGTTATTATTATTATTATTATTATTATTATTATTATTATTATTATTATTATTATTATTATTATTATTATTATTATTATTATTATTATTATTATTATTATTATTATTGATAGTAATCTTCTGACAATTTATGATCATATAGCTCATGCTATTGAGGATCGTCAAAGACTAGATGTTATTTATTTTGATTTATCAAAAGCCTTTGATAAAGTTGATCATAGTATCTTACTTCATAAATTACATAAAATAGGTTTCTCTAATAAACTTGTAGATTGGTTTCAATCATTTCTGTGTAACCGTACAGCATATATTAAATTCAATAATAAAGTTTCATTTAATTTTGAATGCAATTTAGGTGTTCCGCAGGGTAGTATTTTAGCATCCATGCTATTTAATGTTTATGTTAATGATCTTAAAGATTGCTTGAGATATTCTTTTCTGTTAAGCTATGCTGATGACTGTAAGATTTTTAAAAGAATTATGTCAGTTAATGATTGTGTTCTTTTTCAGAGGGATATTGATAACTTTAGTGCTTGGTGTGAGTCAAATAATATGACAGTTAATTTTGATAAATGCTCCATTGTTTCTTATTCCAAAAAATCTGAAGTTTTACAATTTTTTTATTATATCAATTCTCATAAAATTATTTCAGTTAAATGCCAAAAAGATCTTGGAATTATGTTTTCTTGTAATGGATCTTTTACTCCTCATCTTGAAATGATTGTTGGTAAGGCTTTTAAGGTTATGGTGCCATTCTTAGACATGGTTATCAGTTCAGTAATGATACTAAACAGAAATTGTTTTTTTCATTGGTTCTTCCTATTATTGAATATGGTTCAATAATTTGGAACCCTAGTTCTTTGCAAGGATGTAACTTGTTGCAGTCTATTTCAAAGAAGTTTTTCAAATATGTTTTTTGGGAGGGTAAAATGATTAATCTTTCGTCTAGACGAAAGTATAGGGATTTGAAATATTTTTATAAAATTGTTAATAAACAAGTTATTTTATCAGATATAGTTTCAATTATCTCAATTAGGTCTTTGAGTTATGATACTAGGTCTACTTGTGTATATCAGATTCAAACATGTCATTCTAATATTCTTAAATTTTCTTCTTTATTTAGGTTACCCTCTTTATATAATCAGATTGGGAGTAAGTTTAATCTGTGTGTCATTGATTATAAGAAATTTTGTAATCTTATTAAACTGAAATGTTATGTTTGATTTTGTCTTTTAAATTTTACTTTATTATGTATACATTTATATTTTCATTTTATGCTATATGTTTTATTTTCACTTTTATTGTATGTGCAAACTGTAATTGGCTTTATGCTGTTGTTTAGCACTTAAATAAATGAATTGAATTGATTTATTATTATTATTATTATTATTATTATTATTATTATTATTATTATTATTATTATTATTATTATTATTATTATTATTATTATTATTATTATTATTATTATTATTATTATTATTATTATTATTATTATTATTATTATTATTATTATTATTATTATTATTATTATTATTATTATTATTATTATTATTATTATTATTATTATTATTATTATTATTATTATTATTATTATTATTTTTAATTGTTCTTTAATAAAAGGTACTTTTTCTAGATATCTTAAAAGTGCTAAAGTTGTACCTATTTTAAAGGAAGGATCTGAGATTGGTAAGTGACTGTAGGCCTATTTCAGTTCTACACACTGTTGCTCGAATATTTAAAAAATGTTTATATATTAAAATTATCTTGGATATCAATAAGGTTTTGGCATGAGGGTAGCATGGCTTTTTATCTAATAGATCCATTGAAACAAATTTGCTAACTATTTTTGATCACATTTCAAATTCAATTGAGAATCAATGTAGATTGGATGTTATTTATGTTGATATGACCAAAGCTTTTGATAGAGTTAATCATAAAATTCTTTTTCAAAAGCTTTGTAGATTAGGTTTTTCCAAATTATTAATTAATTGGTTTGACTCTTTTCTTACAAACAGGATGTCTCATATGAAGTTTAACAATAAATTGTCATTACCATATTATTGCTTTACTGGGGGGGGGGCTCAAAATAGTGTTCTTGCACTATTATTATTTAATGTATACATAGATGACTTAAAAAATTATATTAAATTTTCACATCTTCTATGTTATGTGAATGATTGCAAAATTTTAAGGCATATTTATTCTATTAATGATTGTTTTTTACTTCAATGTAATAGAGATAATTTCTTGAATTGGTATGAATATAATTATATAAATGTAAATATGGATAAGTGCTCCATTGTCTCTTACTCTAGAAAATGTGAAATCTTAAAGGTTTTCCTACTATATTGATTACTCTAAAATCATAACAAATCATCATCAAAGAGATCTAGGAATAATATTTTTCTATAATGATCTTTTCATAACCACATTAATTTTATGGTGAATAAATCTCTTAATATTGTATGAATTTGCAGATATGGAAAAGCATTTAATAAATTTACAAAAATTAAACATTTTATATCCTTAGTACGTCCCATTTTGGAATATGGTTCAATTATATGGAATCCTCATAACAAGACAGAAATCATAAAAATTCAGTCTGTTTTTGACAAAAATTTTAAAATTAAATTGTTTAAATAATGAACCCTATATTGACTTAATGCTGAGATGAAAAACAAGAGGTCTTAAATTTCTTCATAAATTTATTTCCCAGAATATTTATTTCTATATGTAATTTGTTTTCTAGATTAAGTATCAAGAAACAGAATTATAACATTTGTTCTCACAATATTTTTGAATTTAAAATTTGTAAATCTGATATATTAAAATTTTCCTCTTTATTTCGGTTTACCTAGAACTTATAACAAAGATTTTGCTAATAAAGATGTTTTTAATTTAGATTTTAAACAATTCACTAAAATCATCTTAAAAATATATTATCCTTAATTTCATTTGATATATTACCTTTTTACTTATTTCTTCATTTTGTTGTTTTTTTTATTTTATTGTTATTATTTTGTTTTTGTTTTTTTAAATACTTATTTAGATTTGTATATAATAAGTACCTTACTGCGCAATCTATAATTGGTTAAATGCTGTTGATATGTAAATTAAATAAATAAAGAATTGAATTATTATTATCATCATCATCATCATCATCATCACCACCACCACCATCATCACCATCGTCATCATCACCACCATCATCATCACCATCATCATCATCATCACCACCATCATCATCATCATCACCACCATCATCATCATCATCACCACCATCATCATCATCATCACCATCATCACCATCATCATCATCATCATCATCATCATCATCATCATCACCACCATCATCATCATCACTATCATCATCATCATCATTATTATTATGCTTCAAAGGATAAACTTTATTAGTATTCAAAAAAGGTTACACAAGTTTCATTGGTGAACATAGTTCTTACATATAAATTGGTTCATGAAACAACATATGTAAAATGATTTCATCAATACATTGTATATGTTAACAAACAAGTAATATTTAAGAAATAAGATAAGAAAAGGTATATATGGAAAAAAATACAAACAAATCAACAAGGGGAAGGGTGATCACTCAATAATAAGATTGTATACAATTAGATATACTCCAACCAAACTAAAACAAGAATGTGTCCAATTTTTGTCAGTACGTTTATATAAATTGTAGACTATTCCAAGTGTCAATGAACTTAGTGTGATTTGTAATCCTCATGTCTCTTTCACGTATGGTTCACAGTTTATTTTTGAATGTCTTTGGGTGCCTTCTGGAGTTATAGTTATATATGAAATTACATCTTGTGCACCACAATGCATAGAGTATAAATGTGCTGATTCTTATTTTGAGCAAATATACCCCTTTTAAATGAGTTAAAAAGGCTTTTCATGTTGATCTTTTTGTCCTTGAATGAGATGCTAATTATTTCACGTATGTTTTCTAGACCTGGGCATGAAAAAATAGGTGATTTTGTGTCTCCGAGTCTCTAAGGCAAGATTACACACATCATCTGGGTAGCGAGTCAAGATTTATCTTTAGAAGAAATTCAAAGTATTTTGGTTCAAGTGACCACTGTTTGAATTTGTGACACAATTGTTTATTAGTGATATAAAGTGAGTTTGTGCATCGTCTTGACTTGGATATAGAAGTTGATGAACTTGACAATATTTATATTTGGCTTGTGGTGGTTTGAAAGTTGAAGTTGTGGATTAATAGTATTGGTGTAATTAATGTGTTCAGATGTCCCTGGAGAGGAGGTGACCTGTCCATGGGTGCAATCTTGGCAGAAACTTCTAAATATGGGAATTTTTGTGCACATGTTTATATTATATTCATTGTTTTTGTATCCTGAAGGTGTGTATGGAATGGAGTCCAAGATCATTTTGTGAAAGGGGTTTCGTAAACATTTTACAGGTATTGAGATTATATTTTTTCCCCAGAATAGTTTTCTGCGTAAGGAATCTATTTTATTAGTGAATGCCTTAGTATAGATTATTGTTGGAGTATAATAAGTGATTTTTGTAATCACTAGCATGTTAAACAGGGCCATTTTCATATAGAGAAAGTGGTAGATTTTAGAAAGTGAGTTGACAATCTTTTCCACTTTATTAAATTTTTCTGTATGAGCGATCTCATAGATGAATGGGGTAAATAGAAACTGAACCTGACAAATGGGCTTGGTCTACCTTTGAAAACTTTAGTAATGATATTACCATGAAGATTTCCATGCACATGATTTTTCTATATTAAATGTTAGTTTATATTCTTTTGTAAAATTGGATAGTATGTTCAGAAGTTTGGGAATTTGCTTTTGGGATGACAGAAAAACTGCTATATCATTCATATATGCGATGCATGAGATGTTGGTATTAATGTTAGACACATAGACTCCTGAGAATTCATTTTCTATTATTTTTATAAGAGGGTTGATATAGGCGATGAACAATAAGGTTTTGAGAGGTGAGCCCTGTGGAATGAACTGATGCGGCATGATTGGAGGTGAAGTTAGCCAATTAGGGCAACATAAATCTCATGGTTTAAAAGTAGGTTAGCAAGCAAGTTGGGATAGGTGTTGGAAACTGTATTTTTTTGTAGAGTTTTAAAGAGAGTACTGATGGATATTATGTCAAATGTGGCTTCAATATCTAGCTGAACAACAATTGGCCTGTATTTTTTTCACTAACAGTTTCTATAGTTGACTTGAATAGAAAAGCCACCTGTCCTGTCGAGGATTCGTTTTTGGCAAATTGCATTTTTGATAGGTTTGAAATAATGAATGGTTCTATTTTGTCTTTTATCACTGATTCTATTATCTTTATGCCAAGAAAGCACATTGAAATTAGATGTAGGTTTGTAGTGTTTGAAACTGTTTCTTTTTCATGAATGGCACAAGCATAATTTGATTTAAGCCCAGTATTTTATGGATGTCTTTAGCAAGATAAGAGACTATGTTAAGCATGTATTGTGCTGCAATTTTATCAAGGTGCTTGTATACAAATTTGTGATTTCCATCTATACCAGGATGACATGAGTTTGGCATTACTTCTATTTTTTGAATGAAGTATTTTGAAGTAATACTAATTTCATTTTCTAATCTATCCGTGAAAAAGTCATTAGATTTAGTGGGGAGACTTACTAGAATTTCTCTCTATAGAATGTGTAGAGTTTCCCTAACATAAAATCTCCACAGATATTGGATTGAATTTTAATAGCTGTTGGGACTCGAACTTGGGAGGAGTGTCCTAGCACCCATCTAACAAAGTTTCTGGTATACATGTGTGGCTTATTTAAGTATACCCTTCTCTTTTTAAGGAGATATAATTTCTAAATTGGTTTGTAAGCAATTGATATGTTTTCTTTAAAGCTATTAGACTGGGACAATTGAGATTTGATTGGGAAGAGACAATATTTTTTTTGTAAGTATCATCCATGAGCTTTAGTAGTTTTGTTGGGGGTGTTGATATTTTGATGAGCTGATCAATGTTGAATGAAAGTAGATTAATAAATTCACACCATACTTGGACTGGATTCATTGCAATACCTTTCAATTTGTAAAGATATAGGCATACCTCTGAGAAAAGGTATTCTGGCGTACATGATGGTAGAATAACTTTGATGGTTCTTCCTGTATTAATTGTTGTCCTGATAAAAGAATTTATATCCAGTGACACCAAAACAGCTGCATGATCAGAGAGGGGGAGAGTTTTTCAGTTGAATACTTACCATGTTGTGTAGTGATGGCAAATAGAAAACCAGATCTGTAAGTGATGAATGACTACCATTATTGAATGACACTGCCTTTCTTGGCAGAAAGCCTCTCCCACTTATCATCAGACATGATAGTTGATGTAACCATTTATTGGTAGTCTGGTATGTCATGTTGAAATCTCCTAAGATAATCATCAGATTCACAGCATTTGCAAATTTGGAATTAAGTGTTTGAATAATTCTGTTTACTATAGTGGGACCTGGAGGGATGTAGACAATTGCTATGTTAAAGGTGATGGCTCTATGAAGAAATGTAATTATTAGTAAATGCGCATCAATATGTAGTATTTTAAATGAACTAAATGGACAGGCCTTATCGATGATAATGTCTATATCCACTGAGGAAGTGTCAGATGTGTCAGAGAAGGCAGCATAGCCCTTGGAATTTAGCTTATCTGTAGGACTGATTTGTGAGCCACTGTAGATCTTTGTTTCAATAATTTCCATGATCTGAGGTTTAAGAAATGCCATACCAATTTAGTGAGCAGATCATTTTTTGTGGAGAGTTTAACCCTCTAACATTAAAAACTCATATTTTAATATCCATTATTTGTATGTGTGTGCACATATATATCAAGTCTAGAAAATAACAATTTTTAATCTAAGATAAATGTAAATATTATAACAAAGTTAGCTGTAAAATATTTTTAAGGGATCACTAGATGTGCAGTGTTTAATTATTTTGTGTAGATTTGAGAGAAATATCTCTGGATCTCATTTTTCTATATGTGAAGGAATTTTCAAGCAAAACATTATTTGTGTTTGTTAATATTATTTCTTAATTCTTTCATCGGGCTATCTTCTGACAAGTATATATCTATATCAGAGTCATTGTGACTTTGTGTGGTGTTAGCTTTTTTCCTAAATATTGAAGATGGGGAATCATTGTCACTCCTTTCATATTCTAGAATTTTGAGTTTCTTTGGATTGTTATTGTTTTTTTTAAAAAAGATCGACCTGGTTTTTAGTAGTTTGTGAAGTTTCCGGAACCAGCTGAGATGAAAAAATCATGAGCGATTCCATTATTTCAAGGGATGTTTTATTAAGAGAGGGTGAGATTTCCAGGTTAATAGGGGAAGAAATTTCAATACTATTGAGACTTGTAGTCTGCAAAATTACCTTTTCACTATTGTTGGTGTCAATATTATTTTTACCTCAATTTTATGTTCTGTCAAAGGTACATCTTCATCTGTGATTACGACCTGATTACAATGGTTATCTTCTTTTGGACATTGATGCAAGGGGGATGCTCTCATATTACAATTAATGAAGCACTGTGATTTGAGACCATTTATAACAAGAAATAATATGGCATCTTGACCTGTAATTTGTTTTAGAATATTTTAGAATATATGTTTTCTCTCAATTTTACTTTGAATCTATAATTGTTAGTTACTATAAGGATGAGTATATTTTTCATATACATAGGCTGAAAATCTATCACCTCTCTGAACAGTTTCATTAGTTTAATGAAATCTGTGTCAGAGTAATCTAGGTATGTATTTTTAATTCGGCCAGTAATAAAGTTTTCTCCAGTAGGGTTGATTATAACTAATGTGTATTGTCCCAGAGATTTAACTTCTTGTTAAAACTTTTCTTTACTTGTTCATTTACAAATTTAATGGCCAAATAATGCAGATTTGGGATAGTCTCCTACATGAACTATCGAATTCCATAGTTTTTTCTTATAAATTTCTTTGACTAGTAGCTCCTAGGGAATATGTAGAGTGAACAGTTCCTACCCGTAATTGTTATGATAATGAAGCATTCTGTGAAAATTGAAAAGATCCCTAGGTGAGATTTTTTTTGAGGCTATCTGTAGACCAGGGCTCATTTGTTATGTTAACATTAGTTTCCATAGTTTTGGGGTGAGATCTAGTTTCATCAGATCTCCTACTGTAGAGCGATGAAATCTGGGAGTTTGCTGCGTTTTTATTGGGCAACCCAACCGCAGATCATTTTCATCTTTTTTTTTTTAAATATTTATCGATGATTGTGATTTTGCAACCTGTGCATAGGAACTTTTAAGCATGTCTAAGCTGGTGGACATCATGGCTGGATGCTGGTCACCTAAGTCCATTATGTAATCGAACTGAATTGCCTTTTGTATTCTCTTCTCTTTTTTAGATTCAGCTATTAATTTTCTATCTTATAGTTATTAGTAGATCAAAACTCTTACCTGTTATTGGAATATTTTGTGAAATTCTAGTAAATTGATGAGCATGATCTGTGATGTGATGTGATGTATTGTGGCTTCTCCTTAAACGAAGTCAAGACTATCTCAGCAATTATGCCCAGATAAACCTAATAAACTAGAGGCGATCTCTGGTGAGGATCCTATTATTATTATTAATATTATTATTGTTGTTGTTGTTGCTGCTGTTATTATTATTATTATTATTATTATGATGATGATGATGATTATGATGATGTTACAATATAATGGTAATTATTTATTATATACAGTCTTTCAATCTGCAGAAAATCGAAATACTTTTGCTTAATTCCTCAATCCTCCTCAACTGCCATTATTTCAAAAAATTAACTGAAAGTACTTCTGCACAGAAAATGGAAATATTTTGGGTTAATTTTTTAACCATTTTCAACTGTTGTTATTACAATAGTTTTTTTTAATTAACAGACATTTTATTTGTATATATATTTGAGACCTAAATAAACTCTGGAATTATACAGCGTACCCATTTATGTAATAAAGCACAACGAGGCTCTACATTAATTTTAAATTACTGAAGTATGAGATAGAAGCATATCTGGAAAGATAATATGAGAAGAAAAAAATAATTTGAGCAGTAAGAGGCATGGTTCACTGATATTTGAATTGTGTGATGAATCAATATTTTAATTGTATTGAAATATAAAACCTTGGGATTTAAATATTAATATATATATATAATCAAAATTACCCCAAATTCACAAACTCAAGAAAACTAGCCAAAAAATGAACTCTAAAACACTATCACACTATTAAAACAGGCTACGCTCTTAATTTTGATGAAGCTAAGGTTGCCTTCTTTGAGAGAAATGAAATAAAAAGAATTAAAGAATCTTTATTATTAGTAATTTATTATTCCGAAGCAATTAACTTATTTAAAGGTTCTTTTAATATTAAGGGTGTGTGAGCATAAGTGGAATTGTGGGTAATGTTTAATTTATATATGTTGTTATTTTGTTGTTCTTTAGACTTGAGACATCTGCTTGTAGCAGTGAAACCATTGGTAGTTAGAGTTTACTTTTCTTGGCCAGTCTGGTTGAGTTGTGAATTTGGGGTAATTTTGATTATTTATTGACTTGTTTAGTTTTATGCTCTTAAATGTTAGTATATATATATGATCACTAGATGGAGCTTTGCCAGTAGCTCCTAACAAGCTTTGTTTATATAAATGCCGAGAGATAGAATTCAATATCTCTTTCGTTGTCTCCAACCTCTATCTAGTTTGTTAAGCTGGATTTGAAGACATTATGTGTCTGAGAAATTTCATGCTTTCAAACTGATAGAAACATGTTTGATAAATGATGATTTTAGATTTAGTATTTAGATCTAGTTTCTAGTCTTCCAACCCTTCACTGACGTGAGCCAACTAGCTCGAAACCACGGTCTGGAGATGGGAGACAATGAAAGAGATATTGAATTCTATCTCTCTCGGCATTTATGTAAACAAAGCTTGTTAGGAGCTATTGGTAAAGCTCCATCTAGTGAGCATAAAATGCAAGCTAAAGACAAGTTACGAAATTTATAACTTGTTTTGTTTATATATATATACATTTTGCTCACACAAAGCAAAGTATATACAATTATGTAAAAATAAATATAAAAGTAGCAAAAAAATATTAATATCCTAATAAAGTTTCTAATTTTGTATTAGCTTCCATTATTAGTATATAGGCATCTATCTTATTTAAAAACTTCTATGAGAAATTTAACATATTAGAGATGGATTGTATATATTTGTTTAGAAAATGAATGTAAACTTTGTTTTCGTCTACAAATTGAGATAGGTAATTAAAACTATTTTTTATCAATTCAAAACCATATTTTACCCTTCTTATCAGACCGTTTTTATTATGAATGGAATTAAGCAGTTAAATTTTATATTTCGCATAATAACCATAGGAAGATCTTCATAGGATAAGAATAGTACAACTGTCTATCATTATCTACGATCTGTGGTCAAGTTGAGTCAGATAAAACTAGCAATTATTTTTAGATTCGAATAAGGATCAGAATTATTCTTTCAGATATATTTGTGCTTAATCTCTCAGGTAATCATCCAATATTGCTTACTGAATGGTTATTGATCTATTTTTAGGCAGAGAGTAAATGAAAAATTGAACAAACTTTCACCAAACCGGCAGTCAGCAAGTCTATTGAATAATGCTTTCTCATTCAATTGTTTTTACATAAGAGAATATTGGGATACCAACGCTGTGTAGGGGGATATTTAAAACCTATTTGATCATTTATCTGCAATAATTATATAATGACTAAGACTATAGATTTGTTTTATTTCTACAAAAATATTAAATGAAAAACAAATACCGATTTATCTAATATTTAATCACATATATATATATTTTTTTCTCTCTCTCTCTCATGTGTCATAGCATCAGTCGGGAAGCGAACCCGCTAACCCGTGACAACTGCATGTAAAGCAGCTGTCGCTAACCTCTCGACCACCAATGCTTGACATATATATTTTTATTAATATAAATTAAAACAAAATCTATGCTAATATTAAAGCATACATCATATAAAAAGTGCGATCCATTTAATTAAAAATTAATTACTAGTAATTCTACTTTAATTTTATTTTGTTAATTAATTTTAAATTATCTGTTCACGATATATAAATAGTTATTCTTGCATATGTTCTATTATTAACAGTTCTTTTATTAATTCAACTAAAATGTAATAATAATTAACCACTATAGGTAAAATGATAATTTTTGTTGACTTACCTGAATTGTGGATTTCAATTTAATTTTTTTTAGTATAAACTTTACATCATTATCATCATAGCGTATATTATCTACGCAACTTAACGTATTCGTGACAGTTCCTGGATCGATTTCCAGCTAACTGAATAAAATTAAAACAAAATCTTCGTTTAGCCAACTGAATAGAATATTTACGTTTAACTTGGGAGTTTTCACTTTGGTGCGTGAACATCATTTGATTCCATGTATAACTTATAGAATTATTTCTTTATTATTATTATTTTTTAAAATGTATCCCTTACTTAAATTAAATAATATTTACCTTTAAAGTTTTTCCTTGAAATAAAAATTGTTTAAACCGGTTAGCATAATCACGTAACTAAAAAAAATAAATAACCTAGAGTCATTGTTGAGATGTAATTTTATTTAAATTAAAAGAATTTTTTTTTAAAAAAAAGAAAAACAGTGATTATTAAGGGTTTTGATTGTATCCAATTTTGATATTTCAAATATGTAAATTAGCAAATAAATGTAGTGATCAGAGAAAAATCTAAGCTTGGCTAATTAAAGTGAACTCAGCCTACGATAAAGCTCAAACGATTGACTTCTTATGAAAAAATAGTTTGCTTACAATTTATCACAGTGTCAAAGTTGTGAGTGGAGTGAGTTTGACTGTTGTAAATAAAAATGTAACAATTTACTATAGATAAATACTCATCATATAATAGAGATATATATGAGAGATAGTGACCTCGGCCAATTGATGAATGCTGGTTCAATATGAAAGCATCTTGGGGGGCATTTGTCTTTTATTGTATCGTTATTTACATGAATTTAAAAAAGAATGTGGAAGTATGGAGGTTGTTTAATATATCTTTAAAGATATTACACATGAGAAAGAGAAAGGTGAATAACTCCAAGTGTCTGTATATGTAAAAAAAAATTAAAAAATCAGATATATTAATTTTTAACTGAGGTTTAAAGTTTATATCTGTGCTAGAGATAATCTCTAGTTTAATAAATGATTAGTAATAATCATTATTGTATTTATTTGAGATGGATGGTGTCAAAGTTGTGAGTGGAGTGAGTTTAACATTTGTAAATAAAAATGTTACAATTTATCACGTTATAAGAAAATGTTAAATTAAGTCTAATATTATAATCCTGGATTTAATTAAAAAAAAAAATCAAAACAATTCAAATTTTTTTTACATCTCACATCCGCAGAATAAAAAGGGGTTTTATTGTTTCCTTTTGAATTTATTATTTTTATATTAGGGTTTGAAATGATTGATGTAATAAATTTACCATCTTCCTTTTAACATTGATTAAAATATTAAAGATTAATAAAGTACCATTCATTCCATCCTTTCATTCTTGTCATCACATATCATTTGTTGATTAATACTGAATATTTTATATTTTGAATCATATCTAATTTATTTGTAATCTCAGCTATGTTAATGATCAAAGGTTGGGTAGGGGGTGACCACACTATTGTAACCAATTCATTTATTTTTTTTATTTCAACATAAGAAGCACAATGTCTTTAGTCCACACAGTCAGGCCCTTGAGTCCTTAAATTTTAGTCATATAATGATGAATATTTCTGTAGTACAATTTTCATTACACCACTCCAAGATATATGTAAGAGATTGTAATATGGGTGAACTGATGGGTTCTGGTTCAGCACGAAATGTACATCTTCAGAACAATACATTTTTTTACATGTGTTTTTGGTCTAATGTTTATGATTGCATTTCTTCACAATGTGTTAAAAGTGGATGAATGATGGTGGTGTAGTAAAAATTACACTACAGAAATATTATCCATTAAGTGGATAATATCTAGTCTAATGAATGACTAATAAAAATTATTAATTTATTTCCATCAAGTGGTTTGTATCAAAGTTGTGAGAGCAGTAAGTTTAGCACTTTACAATTAAAATGTAATAATTCTATATCTACGAGATTATGATCTGTGTCAATTGATGAGTGCTTGTTTAGTACAAAATGTGGATTTTGGGGGTCATATATTTTTTTCATGTCTTTGGTCATATGCCTACGATAACATCCTTTCACAAGGTGTTGAAAGCAGATAGATACCAGTGCCTATCTTGCATGAGAGGGGTGTAGTGAAAATTAGACTACAGAAATACTATTCATTAAAGTAGACAATTTCTAATCTAATGAATGACTAATAATAATTGATAATATATGATGTCAGTGCAGAGACTATGCTGGCTAGTGAATTAGATTGCTAAGAGGATAAATGGATAACAATATCATGAGCTTAAGATATGTATTAACTGTAAGAAGTACCTGATTATAAATATATCCTGCTACTTTACAGTATAAGATATTAGCGAATCAAAGACTAAATATTATTTCTAATGCAAATAATATTTTTTGTCTTCCTTTTCTGCTCTTTCAGTTATTCTTTCCATTTTGTATTGTTCAGCTTTCAGTCAGTTAGAATAGTATAAAACTGAGTTATTGTAAAATTTCCATGCTATTTGTGAGATTTTTGTGTCAACTGTGATTTTAATATTTTTGCAAAGTATTTGATATTATAAAAACAGTCAGTGTTATACTGCAGATTGGAAAGCAGTGAGACTTATACTGTACATTGGAAAGTAGTGAGATTTATACCACAGATTGGAAAGCAGTCAGACTTAAAGCACAGATTGGAAAGCAGTGAGACTTCTATCCCAGATTGGAAAGCAGTCATACTTAAAACGTAGATTGTAAAGCAGTGAGACATACAACAAATCGAAAAGTAGTGAGATTTATTCCACAGATTGGAAAGCAGTCAGACTTAAACCACAGATTGTAAAGCAGTGAGACATATCCCAGATTGGAAAGCAGTGAGACTTATACCACAGATTGTAAAGCAGTGAGACATATATCCTAGATTGTAAAGCAATGAGACATATATCCTAGATTTTAAAGCAGTGAGACTTATACCACAGATTGGAAAGCAGTGAGACTTATATCCCAGATTGGAAATCATTGAGACTTATATCCCAGATTGGAAAGTAGTACAACTTACACCACAGATTGGAAAGTAGTGAGACTTATACTGCAGATTGGAAAGTGGTGAGACTTATACTGCAGTTGGAAAGCAGTGAAACTTATACTGCAGATTGGAAGTCTCCTTTGTAAACCTTTCATAAGACATTTTGGTCACTGATGAATTATTTTACAGGAACTTTATTTGGAAAGGAATTTCATGATTGGTCATCCATATTTAGATTCTCCTTTCATACCATGAATGTAAAAAGACCTACAAAAGGTGGGCTAAACTGCCTACCTAAGAAAATATTATCTAGATTATCATTACAGATGGAAATTTACTGTTATTAATGTGGCAGAAATAATTATAAAATCATTAATGGTAATGGTGATAAAGCAGATAGTCAATTATAAAGGTGTTTTTAATTGTTTTCTAATCATGTTTTTAGTGTTTAAACTTTTAACCATATACATGTAAAACATAGATTTGGATATAAAATGTAACAGAAATTACAAGTAGTAAAGAAATTTATAAAGAAGTTTAATAACAATTAAGTACAAAGTCTTTGTAAAACTATGTTTAAAAATATAAACATTTTCCACTAGAAATTAAAAAACACCATAGAAAAACTCCAAAGAGATGTTAATAGTTTTTAATTATTAATAACTAAATATATATCTAACATTTGAGATTAAAACGCGTAACACCATACAGGAATTATTTTTAAATACTCTGTAATTTGGCATAAAGCCAAAATTTAACAAGAAGAAAGTGGCCGTTTATTCTTGTATTCTATTTATTAATATACAGTACAATGGACGATTGATTTAAATATTGATTTTCTTTCTAATCAAAATGTTTTAATCAACCTTCTCTCTATATAAATGAAATACAACGCCTGCTTTATTCTTGATAATTTTTATCTTATGCTTGGTTAGAGAGTAGCTTAAATATTTATTGTATGGCAGGGATCCCCAACTCTATGCCCACAGGCACCACGGCGCCCGCAGACCACTTTATGTGTGCCTGCTGCCATCCGAACATGATAAAAATTTATTTATCTGATACAAATAAATTTAATTTTTAAAATTTCTTATAAATTATTGTATTATATTGTAATCAAATTGTAGGGCATACTATACTTTTACAGCTAAAAATATAAACGTTAATTATATGTTAAAATTTTATTTTTGAAATAAATATTTTTTTGTACATTATGTGTATTATTAACAATATCAACTATAAATTTACATTGAAAAAATAAATGATACCTGCCACCTGGTTGAAAAAATAAATTGTGCCCGCCACCTGGCCGGTATTATAGAATGTGCTCTTAAGTGCAAAAAGGTTGGGGACCCCTGTTGTATGGTATTATGGATTTTAATCTTGAATTGTAACCTGCAATCGATTAGTACTTTATGGTCAATCAAAAGCTAACACATTGGGTAAGCCAAAATCCATGAATTTAACCTTCCAATGAATGACCAAGTAACCATAAAATAAAATATGTCTAAACACAGGTCTGGACTCGTATAAGATCTCTAAGACATCAAATAAACATATAATCTAAGATAAGTCCTCTTATAGGACTAAGTGAACAATAAGTAAATAAATTCTCTTATGGATTAAGTACACATTAACTAATACATTATTTATAAGATGTGGATAGACCTATGATTGATTGATAAGTCTTAATTATATTCCATAAACAATAATAATAAATAGTAATAATAATGATCCCATGGTTCTTAAATATTAAATAATTCAGTTGTAAAGAATTCTGGCTTTGCAATGGTAATCTAAGATGATAATATAAATAAGGTCCTTTTAACTAAATAGCAGTGATAATAACAATAAGAATCCTATTTTCTTACTATCCTATCAGCACTTTCTTCCTTTATAAGAAATACCAGTTTATCTAAAGATAGGTTTAAATATAATATTGGTTAGCAAAGATTTACTCTTATTTTTGGTTCAAGTTTTCTTAAACAATTCAAAATACAGCAAAACTCTCCATATAGTAATGACATCTTGTGCTAACAAGAGCAATCATGTGATGTTTAGTGGTTCAAGTTTTCTTAAAATTTAAAAATAATTATTTAACAATAACAAAGCTAAAGTGATGCAGTAGGTAAAAGGGCATTTTGTTGTACCAAATACATCTCTAAATACACTAACAACAACAGTACCAATAAAGTAATCTTATAGAAACCTAATTACATATATATGAGATTGCATGAATTGTATGAATATGCTAATTTCACAATAATATGTACTCTTATGTATACTTTTACTATTTGAATGGATTTTCTGTTATATGGATGTGATAAATGGCAACGGATACAAAAACTTAATTAAAGAATAAAATAAAATATTTATTACAAAGGCTAAATATATTTCTTTTAGTTTACAGTTTGACAAACACATATAACTTATTTACTATTATTTACAGAAAATAAATTAACAAAACATTTACCTCGATTATTACATCAGTTGGATATAATATACGTGTAATATATCATATCCGTGATGTAGTTGGATTATACAGATAAATAAATAAAGAGAAACCTCCTACAGTCGAATTGAGTAATCAGTTATACATACTAAGGGAAATTCGCGCATCTGAATATACCAATAATATGGCTAGTAATATAATAAAATATATTTACATTGAAATTCGTGTACAATTTAATATATATTTTATAATTTAAATGATTTAATATGAAGAAGTATGTTGTACTACTTTTAGATAAACAAAGCTGGTGGAGTAGAGAAATACAAATTCAATACTTTATTCAACACATGAGTCATTTGAAATTATATAATAAGAATAGAGGAATATAATCGCACAAATGCCTTTATAGTACACAAATTGGAATCCCTAAATATTTATGGGCAATGATGATGAAAAAAAAAAACCTACACTGAAGTGGGTAGAGCAGTATCATATATGTGTGTCCCATTAGTATCTACCGCCATAATAAGGAAAAGATTAACAAATAATATCTTAGCAAAATAAGAAACCATCAACATTATTGTCACAATAAAGTGATCAAGAGCAGAAAATACCCATAATTAAAAGAAAGGCATTGGAATAACAATTAAATGACAAACTTCAAACCATATTCTCATACTTATAACGTATATAGCAAAAGTATAACCAAAGGCTAATATAAACACGTGGATATAGCAGTTAATTTTAAAAGTATACTACTAATAATAGAAATTATAGACAAATTCAAGGAAAATATGTAACAAACATTAAAGTAGCAACTCTGTGCATATAGATGTTTATAAAACATACATAAATCCCCTCCCCCTGCAATCTCTCAAAATATTATAAACAGGAACACAATCATTTATATACATTACCTTTAAATACATAACTTTTCAGATATCATAATAATAAAATAAAAGATAAAAAAAATATTTTAGCGATTTCTTCTCTTCTGTGGAGTGAAAATGATTTTCCACAATTGTAAGTCTGATTATTTTAACACTTGTATATCTGTTTTCACTTAATTAAGAGCACATTTGAAGAACGATTCCAGTGAGATATATATCTTTGTTAGGAGATTGGAGATTTTTCCATAATAATGAATTCATATTAGATAAAATAACAATTAGGATAAAGATTCCTTTTGAGATATTTTAACATCATGTGGACTTTATAATAGAAGGAGCTTTTATTAGCTTGTTATAACTTCACAAAGATTAAAGCAATTGTTTAAATTAAAGAGGCAAATTAAATATGCCACACAATAAAAATGTGTATATTAAAGTTGCATCCAAACAAAAGGGTTTTATGCTTTATACAGGCTGTCTATGACCGGGATAGATAAATTATAAAGGCATAATAATAATTGAGTTATATTAAAATAGATTGCATATATATATATATGTGTGTTAATTGTAATATTTTCAAGGATAAAAGATGCCATATTATTATTACTATTTGCGGGATATTCCGTGTAGTTAAAAAAGCTAAATGCTGACGTTTCAGTACAATATCAAGTACCTTCCTCAGAGCGTTCTCTTTCTCAAATTATAATAAGAATGCGCATGAGATTTAAAATCGTTTTTATTGTTTTCTTTCTCCTCATATATTGGTTGAGAAGTTTTAAAATTTATTTTATTTTTATAGAGGATTTGGAAAATAAAATTTTGACTTTAGCAGTTAAAAAACCTTCTATATTGCTGAGGTATGTTGATGATACCTTTGTTATTTGGCCTCATGGTAAGCATGCTCTTGATGACTTTTTTAATTTTTTAAACTCGTTTCACAACAATATTAAATTTACTACGGAAATAGAAAATAATAATCAATTACCTTTTTTAGATGTTTTGATTGAAAGAAGGGAAGATGGTTCTTTATCCCATGGTATATATAAAAAACCAACACACACTGGGAGGTATCTGCATTTTTCTTCTCATCACCATCCTGCACAACTATTTTCAGTGGCAAAGCCATTATTGGATAGAACAAAGAGACTTTCTGATGATAGCCATTTTCACCGGGACCTTTTTGCTACTAATAAAATGCTTCTTCATAATGGTTTTAATTACAACATTATTAATAGGGCTTGTACATATAAAAAGAAAAAAGATTTTGATACATCAGAAATTAAGACAATTTTGACATATATAAGTAACTGATAGAATTGGTAACATTTTAAAGAAAAATAATATTCACACAGTTTACACTACGTATAAAAAAATTAGTGAAATATTTCCACTTCCTAAAGATAAAATTGCTTTGGAGTGTCATGGTGTATATGAAATTCCATGTAGGGTCTGTTCACATACATATATTGGACAGATTAATCATAGAATAAATATTAGAAAGGAAGAACACATTCTGGCAGTCAGAGAAAAATCCAATTCATCAGCTATTTATTCTCATATAAAATTAACAAATCATGATATCAATTTTGATAAAACAAATATTCTAGCAAAAAATAATTACATTTTCTTAGTAATATCAACGATCTTATCTTTTTCAAATTAAGCACATAGATTAGTTATTTGCTTTCTTAAAAAATCTTTTTCCATATATCTAAACTCTGCAAATTTTCCAGGATCATGATTTTTGAGATTACAATTTTTATCAATCACTTTCACCCTTCCCACCATTTACCAATCAACTATCTTTAATTTTCCTTATTTTTTATGACAGTCATGTTGACTTTAACTACCATATTGTTCTTTTATATCATCATAGTCAATCAGGCATCAAGTTTTTGTTAATCTGAAATCATATTCTAATGGTCTATCACCATTTATGACATTTTCCATTCAATTTTTTAATATTCCTTCTTTTTAGATAATGCATAATTTTATCGTTGTGTCCACAGTCAAAAACTCATGACCTGTATTTAAATTAGTTCCTTATTATGTATTGTACTTCTTAATACTTTTTCCACAATTTCATTTAACTATAATATAGTCAATTTGGTTCCTAAAACAGTACATACCTTTGTTTTGGGGTGAAAGCTTCGAAATTGTGATAACTAAATTGTTTGTACTGCAGAAATCTATGAATTTTTCTTAGATATATTATGCCTTCCAATCTATAATAACTATTAATTCCATAATTAATTGCTACACCAATTTTGGCATTTTCATCTTGAATAACAGTCATACCTTAATTTGTTTCAATTCTGTTTACTGACTTGTAATATTTCATAAAACCATTATATATTTTTATCATTTTTTCAACCTATGTTATGCCTCTCAATCTATGTAATCTATTAATTCCATGATCAATTCTTACACCAATTTTGACATTTTTATCTTCTTGAATAATAGTCATACCTTTATTTTTCCAATTCTGATTTACTGATTGTATTTCATAAAACTATTGTATATCTTTATCTGTTACTACTGTCATAAGTAGATAATATTGTTTGATTACTAGCTTTATTGGTAAAGCCTTCATGCAAACTATCAAAATTCTTTTATTTAAATCACTAAACATCACATGACCACTATTCTTTTATTTATTGGTTTATATTTTATAGATGCTCCATCGTATCTTTTATATATTCATAAACCCACATCAAAATGATTTCCTAGACAATATATTGAATATAACTATTCTCTGTGTTGAAATTATCAATCTTCATGATATTCGTTCATGACAAACTACAAATATATATTGTAATGCTTTCCAGTTCATGACCCATTGACCTCATTTTACCAATTCCTCTAATAACTTTAATTTACCAAGTACCAAATCTCATGTTTTTTCTCAGTTCCAACTTTCATTATTCCACATTGTACATCATCATCATCAACCCTTATCAATTCACTGCAGGATGAAGGTCTCTCCAAGATCAATCCATCTTCTCCGATCTTTAGCTTCTCTTCTCCTTATCACCCCTGCACACTTTCTTATTTCATCCATCCATCTCACATGTGATCTTTTTCTAGGTCTTTTACAATCTCTTGGAATCCAATTCAAGATTTCAATTGTCCATCTTTTATCATTTCTTCTAGCAATATGTCCAACCCAACTCCACTTCAATCTTTAAATGTATTCAATGGGGTCAATAACACCTGTTTGTTCTCTTACCCATATATTGCATTTTCGATCTCTTCTTGTTACCCCCAACATGCATACCTTCTATTAAATTCTATATCATACTTTGCTTTCTGTTGTCATTTTGTTGATCTTATTCTGATTTCTAAATAGGGGCTGTAATCTTTGATTATCCAAATACGATCAATCTGGCATGGATAATGATTAACCCCCTTCAACTATTCAGCCACAGTTACAGAAGGAGGACAAAACTATGGAAGAAGAAGGCATATTTTTCTTATGAAACCGAGAAACCTATATATCTTATGATAGAACCAAGAAGACAAGAGATAGTTATGCACAAAGAAGATGTTGAGAGGATTATATTTAAAGATCATTTAAATTGTGGTGAATCAGGAAAATATAGAATAATAATTTTTATTTATGGAAACAAAGTTATAATTTCTCAAGGCAAGATATGCATTCTAAAAATTTTGAACAATCCGCAATCCATCTAACTCGTTTTTTCAAACTATTTTTTTGTATGAAGGATTAAAACATCAGTAATTCTATTTCAAGGACCCATAGAAAGACAACATTTCCAAGGAATTTTCATGAGTTCTTTTATCTGATAAAGCTGCTAAAATTTTACAAAGGATAAACATAATTTTGAATAAAATACGTAGCTTTGTCATACAAACTTTGGACGTAAATTAATTTCATTAAAAAATCAGAGTTAATGTCAGAAAGCCTATATATTTTAGAAAAGACTTCTATTCAAATATTATATGGATAATTATAAAAATAAAGGATTTGAACTAAGACTTTCAAACCCCTTCACTATCCACGCTATCTCATACAACTGATACACATGACCACACATATGCAGAAAAAATAAATAATCACCAATATTCGTATTTTGTGCTAAACCAGCACTCATCAGTTGGACCGGACTATCATCTCCCATACATATATATAATCATTGGATGGCTGAAGAGTTGGAGGTTGGAATGTGTTGAAACCTGTCCATTAAAGTGTAAGGATTTGCTATCTTAATATAAACTGAGCACTGATTATATATATATGTATGGAAGATAATAGTCTGGACCAACTGATGAGTGCTGGTTTAGCACAAAATACATATATTGGTGATTATTTACCTTTTCTGCATATGTGTGGCCATGTGTATCAGTAGTATGAGATAGAGTGGACGGTAAAGGGGCTTGAAAGTCTAATTTCAAATCCCCTAGTTTTACAATTAGGTTTCAGGTATAAGAGTGCCTGGTATTTCAAATCTTATATGGATAATTGAAAACAATATAATTGGTAGATGTTTTTGGATTTACATAGGAACAAATTAATTATAGTAATTTAAAGTCGATAAATAGTTTGCTTACTATGACATCAAATTATATATATATTCTTTTTAACAATGTAATCAGGGATGCAGGAAAATTGATTAGAATTATTACTAGATGAAAAATTGTTCTTGTAACCGCTATACGAACTAATTAGAATATGTTAGATTGGTTATGTTATATTTTCCACAATGATAACGAATTGCTACCACGTGTCGTATTTGATATAGAAACAATTACATCTTCACCATACTCAGCAAAGTTCTTTTTTTTTTTAATTAGTGAAGAATCTCAATCAGTCGTTGCTAAATTTTTAAAATAATACTTCATTTTTAGTTTTTTCTTTTTTAAAAAAATTAAAACTTAGCTAAAAATATTTGAAATTAAAATAATTAGAGCAATAAATTACAAAAATAATTTTATTATATGTCCCTAGATGGCAGTATTTTCTAATTTAATATTTTTTAAAAAAATTCAATGTTTATCAATTAATCTAAATTCGCAAAAGTAGAACAAGAATAATTCACAATTTCTTCCAGATCAGATGATAATTTAGATATTTTAAAAATCAAAGGTTTTATTATCATCATTACCATCCTGACTATATTGTTTAATGTTATTATTAAACTTCAAAACTCGTATTTTAAAATAAAAAATTAAAAATACACTGTGTAAAATAAGTCCCCCTTCCCTCACCCTCTCCCTCTCTTTCTCCTCTCTCTCCCTCTCTTTCTCTCCCTCTCACACTTCCTCTCTTCTTTCTCTCTCTCTCTCGCTCCCTCTCCTGTCATTCTCTCCTCTCCCTCTCTCTCCCTTCCTTTCTCTCTCTCTCTCCTTTTTATTTATGAGATATATATATAAACTGCTAATTTTGAATATACTTCTATTAATCTGTGAGCTAGTTTTTATAGTATACTGAGACATATTCAACAGGTTCCACGTGCTAGCACATATATCTATGGAAACTATCTTGAAATCTTTATTTCAGGCTATATTTATACACAGACCGATTTATTATATGTAAAAGAGAAGAGCTATGTACAATATCGTTCATACGTAAGCGTGTCAAAAGTGTTCAAATAACGGGATCGTAAATGAAATGAAGGGTGCATATAAACCTAATAATTTTATGATAACGATATTTACAATTTCACATGTTATCAATACTTAAAGAATTGAAAAAAAAATATATTTATTGACAAATTTGAACTTAATATGTTTGTTGGTTAACTTTCTGAAGATGAAAATAATTGTAAACTCAGCATATGGTTTTAATATGAATATTTATTATCCATTTTAAATCAAATTATTTGTATTTGCGAAAAAAACGCTCACCTTTATCTGAAAACGAATTAATTGAACATACAAAATATTTTTTTTTATTAAAGTACAGAAATGAATTTAAAAGTCCATTTTACGCTTATACATGTTAAGTTACTTATTCCAAAATGAAATTACTATATATGACACAACTATATATAAATTTCTGCCTTCATTTAAGAGTTCGGATGCAAGTATATGTTTTGTGATGTGATGCACTGTGGCTTCTCCTTTTTCGGAGTCAGGAATCTCTCATCTACTATACCCAGAGAAACCTGTTAGCCATCTCCCCTTTCCATTCCCCACCTTAATTTCTCATATTCTTCACTATTCTGTGTACCGGTCGAAAATGTATGCACATCCAACAAGATTTAGAATCTAAGCAAAATTACCCCGAATCCAATCACGCCCAAGATACACAGGTCAGGAGCAATCGTGAATTCTAACCTATTTGCCCATTCCCCAAATCTATAACACTATGGACAACACCTATGGTGATACCACATGAATTCATTCCATCCCAGCCCAGTGCTACAACGTTTTGCATGAGAACTCAACTAGTGATGATGATGAGAGATTGGGTGAACCCGAGATATAAATTAAAAACATACATAAATATATTAAGGAGATTTGAACAACTGGATTAAGTTTTAAAAATATAAATATTTCTTTTGACAAAAATTCAAGATTATTTTATATATGTATAATCAACTTCACGCAGTTTAAACGATTATTTTTGGCTACAAATCTTTGATAAACTTGGGTCAATTATTTTATTTTAACAGATATCAATTTAGTGCTGAGTTACAATAGTGAACGTATATTTGGTAACAGATTTTTATTTCATGTTAAACGGATTTATCTGGGTGTTTGGTGGACGTTTATACATTAAGAAAAACATATATAATGATACAATAGAGTTTCGCTGTTTGTACGACTTTAGTAGGACGCCCTTGGCATTTGATACATAGCTTTATTTTAATCCACAGCATTTATTTATGACAATTAAATAAGAATACATTCTGATCAGGAAGTAGACTTAAAACATTATTTATTTTACATTTTCTACATTTAACGGTCAAATATTGCGAAACTCTATAAATACAGAGACGGCTTATTTCAATAAAGGGGAGAGCAGCTTCATGAGAAGTTGGATCGAAAACTCTAATGAAAAATATTACAAAGAGAAAAACGTTTCATTATCACACATCATTTATGGTTTATTTTGTCAAACAGGCTAAAAAACGAAATATAAGAAAATTGCAGTGCTAGCATTATGTCAGTGAGAGAGAGTGGCAGCATTGGCCAAGAAAAGGTCATTCTCTGATTATTAACGTAGTACACCAGCTTCATGGCTGGAGAAGTATCGAAGGAAGAATAGGTAGGAAGTTGCTATGGGCCAGATCATGGCAGAGCCATGCAGAGCTTCAACTACACTAACCTGAAAGTTCCAGGAGTAGACTTAGATCCCTGTTATGAATGAGAACATTAACAAAACAGAAGGCTTCGAATCCCCAGCGTGAGATACGGGCGAATCAAAGCAGTATATAAATATATACTTTAAGGAGAAGAATGACAAATGAAAATGATCATGAATCCCTGGAAGGAGGTACAGGCAAATCAGATCAAGCCCTATGTGGCTTATTAATAATTTGACGTATGCTAGCAACGCTATTATAAGAATGTGAAATCATTGGATTTAAAATACTAAACTAACATCTTAAGTTGTTTAACAAATATGTAATGATATGCTAAAATAGTGACCCATGTAAGATCAAGTTATTTATCAAAAGTTTGTGACTGTTGCTAACATAGCAGGGCCCTCAGTGATCATTTTCTATAACAAAAATAATAGTAAATTATTTAAGAAGTTCTATGCAGATTGGTTTAAGTATATAATGTATTCATAGTGAAAACTATATAAAATATTATAAATTACAGAACTATTTTCATTTATAAATGGTGCATCCTAACATAAGTATAATAAATGTAAACAAGGCAAAACTCTCCATATAGTAGTGCCACCCTGTGCCAACCAGAGTAATCAATGGATGCCAGAAAGCTTGTGCATAAAATCCCTATCTAATGCCTACTCATCCAATATCCCCAGACTAGTTTCTGGCTTGTGGCTAGCTGCAGTGCTCTCAGATCCAAAGCTCCTCACTGATGAAGGCCACAAGCCAGAAACTGGTCTGGGGATATTGGATGAGTAGGCATTAGATAGGGATTTTATGCACAAGACTTCTGGCTTCCATTGATTACTCTGGTTGGCAAAGAGTGGCACTACTGTATGGAGAGTTTTGCTTTGTTTAATAACAATTATGTGGTAGTATAAGAGATGGTGATCATGTGATATTACAAATGTATTGTTGATGCCAAAGTTTTAAATAAATATTTTAATTTTGTGTTAAGAAGTAAAATTTATCTTACTAGTCCAATGTGAAATGAAGTAATAAGCTTTATTAAACAAACAAATAAAAAAAATAATAACTTATATATAATAACAATAAAAAAAATACTGGAACAAATCAGAAAATATATATGATAACAAAACTGATTTAAATGACAAAGTCAAATATAAACTTGATTCTCAATATTGATTTTCCCAGCATCATTATGTAATCTAATTGTTGCTGTTACATTTTTATAAATATTCTTTAAAATATGACAATATCCTGGATCTATACGGAGAGAACAAGCTGGATTTAAAAGTGCATATGTATACATCTCTATATGTAATAAGCCATTAACTATTAATATAATAAATAACATTCACTTAATGAATAATATAATGTATGCATATAAAACAGGCAAAACTCTCCATACAGTAGTGCCACTCTGTGCCAACCAGAGTAATCAATGGATGTCAGAAGGCTTGTGTATAACAGTTATGTGCTAAATAAGAGATGGTGGTCATGTGATGTATGCATATACATAAGTTTATATTTGATCATCTCAACCTTTATATTTGAATCAAATCAAGTTATATATAATCAAAATATTAATGACTAGTAGTAATTTGAATATTTGTGTGGTAATTTGAATATTTGTGTAGTAATTTGAATATTTGTATATTTTCAGTGTTTGCATAGGCATGTATTACTACAATTTGCATAGGCATGTATTACTACAATTTATATATCTATAAATTATAATTCAACTAATGCTGCATTTATTGTCTTGCTTTGGAGTCATTATTTATTGAAATCATATACATAGGCAAATAAATAGAAATTGTAAATAATCTTTATTATTAAAATATTTTTCAAACTTCAGCTACATTTTAATGTTATTATTACTTCTAATTGATCAATAAATTTGTTAACTATTATGTTATATTATTGTAATGAAATTATTTAAATACTTGATTAGGTTATATATATATATGTTGATATGAAGATTTTCACGGGTTGCATATATAAAAGACATTTTGCGGTTCATCCGTGTTAAAAAATTTAAATATTGATATACCGACATTTTGACTTGATCACACAAGTCATCCACTGGGTGATAAAAGGTAAAAAGATGGTTGTAGAGGCGCTACAATCACTGATTTGAAAAAAAAACGTTAAAGTTTCACCAATAGCAAAAATGTTAAATTAATAATGTTTTTTAAAAAAATCTTTCCAAATAGGAGGAAGTTTGCATGTATCATCTCACTTATTGATACAATCTGGCCTTTTAAGTATCTGAATGGCTTCTCTAATTTTGCACTGGTAGAGATTATCACATCTGGATATGATCCTGGTACTAGAAAAATCAATTTTATGAACTTAATCCATAGCATGAGTGAGAGGGCTGCTGATGATGATTGTTGTTTAACTGTATTAGCATGCTCATTTCTCCTAACACTGATGCAATAATTACTCATACCTATGTAAGAAGCTTTACAATTTTCACATGAGATTTGATAAACACCATGAGATTCAAGAGGGATTGAATCCTTGGGCTTGGTTATTATATTGCTGATCTTTTGATGAGTAGAAAATGCTGTATCTATATTATAGCATTTTAATACACATCCAATACTGTCTGTAGTTCCTTTTACATATGGAACACAAGTCCTAATAGCTGATTTATCATCTTTTTGTTTCCTATTTTGTCCATTTTGGGCTTGAAATAAGGCTTTTTTTTTATAAATTTATAATTATAACTATTTGCTAATAAAAACACTATTAATATGATTTATTTCTTCTTTCAGATGTGACTTATCTGAAAGGTTAATTGCTCTATTTAAAAGAGTTTTGGCTACAGAAACTATCTGAGTTGGGTGATGATGAGAATGGAAATGTAAATATCTGTCCATGTGTGTATTCTTTCTGTTCTGGTGACTAGAACATCAAGAAAAGGATTTTTCCATCAGACTCTGTCTCCATTGTAAATTTAATATGAGAATGCATATTATTTAAAGTAAGAAAAAATCATCTAATTTATTTTTTCCATGTTGCCATATGACAAAAGTGTCATCTATGTATCCAAGCCAAATGAGAGATTTTAAAGATGATGATTCTAAAGCACAAGTTTCTATATTTTCCATGAATAAATCAGCTATTACTCCTGAGATAGGTGAGCCCATAGGAGTACCAAAAACTTGTCTGTAATTCTGTCCATTATATACAAAATATGTGTTCAAGAGACAATATTTAATCAAAGTAATAATATGGTCTGGTAAATTGCTACATTGTGAAATTATATTTAAAGCTTTATCAATTGGAATGTTTGTAAACAAAGACACGACATCAAAACTGACCAGAATGTCATTAACATTAATTTTTAAATTTTTTAAAACAGAAATAAAATGAAAAGTTTTTAATATATGATTTAATAGATGGGATTGTAGATTTAATGAAATCCGATAAATATCTAGCTAAAATGAGTTGGAGATTCTATTGCACTTACTATTGGAAGAAGGGGGGTATCTGGTTTGTGAATTTTTGGAAGTCCATAAAATTTTGGACATACACATGATACGAGAAATTATTTTTTATTTCTGTTTCAATAGGTGATTTATTAATAATGGCTTTTGTTGCTTATTCCAAATATGTAGTATGATCTCTTTTTGATAGTTAATAAGATTTATCACCCAGTGGATGACTTGTGTGATTAAGTCGAAATGTCGGTATATCAATATTTAAATTTTTTAACATGGATGAACCCACAAAATATACCTTTAATATATATAATTATATAATTGAATATTTGTATGTACAGTAATTAAATAATTAAAATTTTTATCCACTTGGGAGCACTTTTGATTATCCTAGTAATCTTTGTCAACTAAAACTTTGAAAGGCTAACTTTCCCACAATTCTGTGATCTTAACATTTGATGCTTGCCTCTTAATTAAGTCATGTTTATATTTGTATATTAGCATAGCTTCCCTTATTTTTCTTTTGTTATTTTTTTCAATTTGCAATATTTTTACATTATTAAAATTGAAGTCAAAACCATAAATACATGATTTATTATGGTCATAAAAACAGATGCTGAAATATTATTATCTACTTTACAATTTTGTTTCAATTTCTGAACCTGTTTTAATAATAGCAAGTGTTCTTTAGTTCTTTTTTCCAATGTACATCTAGATTCTTCTATATATACACTGCCACACCTACATATTAATTTATAAATGACACAATTTTTTTTATAAATGAGGTTTTATCTTTGGAGTTATTTATTAATTTGTTTAATGTAGGAAGTGTGCAAAATAAACAAAGCAAAGCAAAACTCCATATAATAGTGCCACCTGTGCTAAACAGAGTAATCAATGGATGCCAGAAGGCTTTTGCATAAAAATCCCTATCTAATGCCTACTCACCCAATATCCCCAGACTAGTTTCTGGCTTGTGGCCTTTGTCAGTGAGGAGCTTTGGATCTGAGAGCACTGCATCTAGATCTTAGGATCTAATGCAACCCTCTAGCAAACACCTTTTATCTCTACTTAACTACAAAACTATGAGCATGAAATTGAAAACACAAAAAATATTTTCAATCTAAACTCAATAGCTTATATAGTCATATGGATCTGAACTCAGTTCAGCACCCATACATTTTGGTGAGTAGGCATTAGATAGGGATTTTATGCACAAGCCTTCTGGCATCCATTGATTACTCTGTTTAGCACAGGTGGCACTACTATATGGAGTTTTGCTTTGCTTTGTTTATAAACAATTATGTGCTAGTATTGGAGATGTGATCATGTGATGCTTGCTGGTTTAAGTGTGTAAAATGCAGTATCACATATATCTTTATAAATATTCCTTATAAAATTTACTTGATAATTTGAAATATATGGGATTGATATCCATATTTTTTTATTAGCAAAAGAATCAGTATTATTATTAAAATTTTTATTTTTTTATTTTGTATTAAAATCTCTAATAACACAATATATATGATTATAATTGTAGCCAATATTTAACAATTCATTCTAATATATTTCAATAGTTTTGCCTTTATCTGATGAACATTTGCAAAGATTATTATTTTTAAATAAGGACTTCAAACCTGCCATTTTGTGTGACATTGGCACTTTTGATTTATATGAGATATAACCTCTTTTTACTATTGGTTTTGTGATGAGAAAATAAATTATGGAAAATTATTGTTAAAATTGATAATAAATGTTGTTTGTTTGTAAGTTTATGATTGGTTAAAAAAGCTTTTAAAATAAAATTGTTTTTTAAAATATAATTGAAAAACAAAAAATTTTTTGGTGGTAGGGGGAGGAGAATTAGGGAAAATTAATGGTCATACAGTAATCCAGCATACATTGATTTCTAGTTATTTTAAGATCAAAAAACTGAATGCACATTAAAGTTTCATCTGTTTTTATCCATTTTAGGCCTTTTAAGCCATTTAATTCTTTAAACAACTCATTAATTGTATTGGGTTTGCCACATACAAAAACATTATCAACATATCGATAATATACAGTAATATTTTTTTGATATTTCTTTTTCAAAATATTTTCTTTATATGTAGAAATTATAAAATTATATATTTGAGCAACAGTAGGTAAACCCATTGGTCAGCCATTGCCCATTTTATAAAAATACTTAAAAACTGCATATTTTTATCAATAAAGTTGTTGTATTAACATTTTTAAAACTTAATGCATTGGAAATAATTTCAATAGATGCCAATTAATCCATACATTTCACTAACATCTAGAGTACATATTACATCATTAACATCAATCTTAACATTACAGATTTTATTAACAAAACCAAATGAAGAACATATCGTATTTTTACCAAAACTAAGAATTTCTTATAGCATTTTCTCAATTAAACAACACATTTCATAATAAAAACACCCTCTCAATCAACCATTAAACATAATGGTTCGTTTTCTTTATGCAGTTTTATATTTGAAAAAATCTTAAAATATTTTGCAGCAGAAGGATAAATTTTATAATAAGTACAATTATCAATCACATTATTTTTGGCTTTTTAAAAATGTTATTAAAAAATTGAAGACATAAATTTCCTATATTTATTTTATCAACTTTCATAAAGTTAAGATTCTTTATTTGAGTTATATCTTTGTCTTCATAATCAGATTTTAGTAATAAACACATTCTAAAACCTTTATCTTCTTTTATACAACTTAAATTATTCTCAGATGTAAATTTTCTAAATTTAGATATTTGTACTTTCCAATCATAATCCATTTTATAATTAAATTTTTTTTCTTTTACTTTTTTTACTAGATCTTTACAAACTTTTAAATCAGATTTAGTGATGCTTAAGGAATTTTCAACCAAAGATTTTGACTCTAGATTATTGTCTTCCCACTGACCACCAACATATTTTGCACCAGGATTTAATATATGTTTTTGTTGAAAATCAAGATCCATATTTGACAAATTAATGTAATTATTATCTTGAGATTGACTTTTAAAGCTCTTATAATAAAAGAAATTGATTTTTCTATCAAATTTCATACACATTTTTTCATAATATTGATTAAATGACATCTGACAGTTACTTTTAAAATTAAACCAATTATCTTGGTTATTCAAGTCAATTAAATAATTTAAACTTTTTAAATATTGCTTTTTATCAAATATTAAACATTTAATTACTGTATTTACAAATATTCAATTATATAATTACGTATATTGCTTGGAAAAAAATAGACATTGAAGAATATTATTATTATATATATACTCTTGTTCTTATAACAATCGTAGGTCTTGTGATAACAAACTAGCTCTAGACACAATGGTATATGGAATATGTGTGTATTGATATCTATATGCTTCTCTTTAGAATTATTTAGGTAAAGCTAAGGATCACATTTAAAATGTATATACCTTATTTATGTTTCAAAAGGTATGCCTAGTGTATTGTAGACAAGAATACTCAGCCCTGATCATTGATGATGATAAGAATTGATATAATAATCCGAACACTTTTGATATATAATAGTTTTTTTTAAAAATTATTACTTATTTATTGTGTATGCATTTTATTTTACAAATAGAATGTTATCATTTTCACCATAATGTAAACAATACAAATGACAGAAAAGTTGTTTGCTAAAGAATGCCACTGATCATCTGTTAGAATATATTGGAATACTGTAAAAACAATTAAAAAATCCCTAATATTTAAAACATAATTTGATATATTTATCAAAACAGACATCCGTTCATTTACAATCCAAATACAAATGTCAAATAATAAAGATTTCATTTGTTTTCCATAACAAAACTTCTCCTTCTTATAATAGATGATGAAAAACCTCTATTGTTCTGTTAACAATACAATCCCTTCAACACCTGCAAAAGTCAAAGATGATTTCCCAGAACTCCAGTCATATCCAAATAAAAACATCCATCAAACGAAGTCAATCCATTATACCCCAATAAATGATAATGGCTCAATATTAAAATCACCACTGAAAGCCTACAGACAGGGAAAACAACCAAAACCCCAAATCTAGAAGAGCCAAGATACCCAAATAAAACAAGCCACACCAATAAGTTTGTCATATCCAAACAAATCATGGAAACTATTTAAATCTTTCATGTCCCAATCCATGTATTAAGCAGCAGAATCCAAGAATATTACTCTGCACATGACCAAATACACTGAAATGCACTTCCCTTAAAAAAAGCACCAATCTCTACCGGTTAAAAGCAAATTAATCTCTAATGCAAAAGCAAAGCATTTCTCAGAGCCAAATCCCAATTTCAGACTCCAAAGAGTGGTCATCAGTTGCCGATGCAAAGCAATATCATAGCACTATTATTCAAATACATGTATATCGCAAAGAAAAATAAACATTGATATCCAAAATGCCATACACACATGTACACAAACAACCAGAGATTGTCCAAAACTCAAGAGAAAGACATCCAAAGAAAACCTGATTCATGAAGCCACCAAATTACAGGTTTAATACCCCAAATGATGCAACATTCCATCAGCAATCAAGACAGCACCATTCTGCCACTGATCCCCCTTTATAAAGGTCACAACCACACTTATTTCCCAATCCAGACCACCTTGTGATCATTATCCTGAATATACCAATGCTGGATGATCCAGCCATGGGACTCCCAAAAAAAACCATCACCCCAACAAAAGCCTCCAAGCCATCCCAAAAACATCTCCAAACCCAACCTCCTATCAATTTGAACATCAAACCAAGTACCATACACTGATATGCTGCATGAATGGGACAATCAGCAGAGTGACAAACACTGGAGCCCAAGGTTCATGGACCAGTTCAAACCTGCCACCTCCAGTGCTCAGATCTCATGAATTCCTAAGCAACAAAAGTATTTGATTATTTCACCCCTTATACCATGCTATGAAGCTCATCCAATGTAACAAACTTACAAAATGCCTTATTAAATGAAGACAGAGGTAAGCTACATGGATTAGCAGCCACAAGAACACCACCTGGTTCCAACTCCACTGGAAACAATCAATGCATCCATCAACCCAGACCAACGTGAAATCCCTACACTCCAGTCAAGAACTACACACCCATTTCTTAAACATACGTCATTACATCATCATGTCTCAAACCATCAAATTCTTCCTGTACAAATGAAGAAAAACATCCATGTGAAGGCAGATGAGCACAGACACATAAAATAATTTAAATTTTCCTTTTCCAGTCATCACCCCTCAAATTGGTAGCCCAAACAAACCTGTATCCCTCCTTTCCCTTCAAAAATTTCAAACATAATCCAAACAGACCCCAATTATAAATAAAAACTCCACCAAACCAAATTACAATTTGAAAAAAACCAAAGCCAGAATAGCAACTGATCACCCCTTTCGAGGTCACCAGCAGACAGAAATGATAGAAAAATGTTTTCCCAAATTTTGAATGGAAAAAAGCCAGAAAACCAACTCGCCTCACTGATATTAATAAAAGTTTACCCCAATACTGAAGGACTCAGAAAGCTGATGTTACCCTACACCTAAAAAGGAAAAAAAATGTCACTGAGTCCATCACACCTGGCATGTCTCATAGATAGCATCCATGTCCAAAAGGGCCAAAACAAGCACACCCTATAAAATCATGTAATATTCACCAAAATATAAACGTTTTATAGTTAATATTTTAGAAATTGCAAACAGCATGTAGAAAAATATTAATGAGTCCTTTTATAATGTTATGATTTATAAATGGTATCACCTTCATAATGATTAGTCTAAGATTTTATAATATGCCACTTGTAAATATTTTACAAAGGATTACTATTGATGATTTTTTTTTATATGTCAAATGCGTTGACCAGGAAGCGAACCCAGGCTAGCTGTTGGGAAGGCAGCTATGCTAGCCACTAGGCCACCCACCCTTGACGGTTTTGATACTGATATTATATTTATTCTTGATGACAAAACGAATCTTATGCTTTTATTCAGTTAAAAAGACAATAGAAAAAATGCTAATGCTTGTTATTATTTCGATACATTCCTATAAACTTCTATTTTCCATAACATTTACATAAAGATGTGTACATACAATATGTATACATCGTGATTAAATACTGTTATAATTCTAATCTTTTCGATCTTTAAATAATATTTATTTACAACTTTAAATATTATTTGTTCTTAATATTTGTTACAGACATTTCTTCAACACGTACAACTTATAATCTCAATCGGCCATATTGACTTTTACTTAGATCGTTATGTTTGCAATCTGAAAAATAAATAGTGAAAACATTTTTTATTTTACTTATTTAATTAATCGTTATTAAGAGCACTAGACAAGGAAACACTTCAAGGACTACTGTCCAAATGTTTTGTTGAGCAAATGATTTTACACTTTAGACAGGAACAAATATACCCATTTAGAAATCATTGTCGAAATGTAAATTAAGTTGACTAATGAGGTATCCATTTGGGGGAAATGGGCATATTATTAATGACTGAGAAATTTCAAGATTTGTTCAGCCCCGACTCAAATGCCAGGTTATGGATATGGAAAATGGTATGAAGGTCATTAAAATACTCATTAATCTCAGTTATTAATAGTAAACTATTTTTGACATGTTTATAGTTTAAAACCTTTGAAAAGGATTAATTAGAAATGAATTGATCGATATTATTATCTTTATCTCGTTAATAGCCAAAAATATTCACAACGACAACTGGCTTATCTATTGGAGATAAAAAAACAAATAAATAAGAATCTCAACACCAAATATACTTTCAAAGATATAACTCCAATAATGACAACACACATTATATGTACTCTACAAGATTTAACCTCCAAATATTAAAAAAAAAACAGGCAAAGCTCTCCATACAGTAGTGCCACTTAGTGCAAGCCACAGTAATCAATGAATGTCAGAAGGCTTGCACACAAAATTCCTATTTAGTGCCTACTCATCCAATATTCCCAGACTAGTTTCTGGCTTGTGGCCTTCATCAGTGAGAAGCCTTGGATCTGATTTTCATAGCTTTAAAAATATTCATAGATCTTCATGATCATTCAGACTCAGCCATTCAAAGTGGTGATAAGATTTCTAGGACCAATAGTTTTTCATTCCAATTGAAGATAACCTCTAGAAAGCTATTGATTACAAACCATATGGATTCATTCTGTATGTGTACATATTTCAGTTTTAAAAAAGACAGACTGGTTATTTTTACTTTTGATCTTGATACACTATTTTGTATATCTTACAGCATAATTGGTTTAAGAAATTTAATCAGCTGGGCTTCATATCATTATAATTCTTGGTGATAAGAATTGTGATGAATGTAACAAATATCATCATCAACCATTATCAATCCACTGCAGGATGAAGGCATCTCCAAGTTCAATCCATCTTCTCCCATCTTTAGCTTCTCTTCTCCACATCACCCCTGCACACTTTCTTATTTCATCTATCCATCTCACACATGGTCTCTTTCTGGATCTTTTACAATCTCTTGGAATCCAGTTTAAAATTTCAATTGTACATCTATTATCATCTCTTCTAGCAATATGTTCAGTCCAACTCCACTAACAAATATATCTTGACAAAACTGTTTACGTGTGATATATTTTTGATGTTTTAAGAAAAATGATTTAACTGAAGAAAAAATGGCGTTTGCTTCAATTTTAAAACATTATTGAATACAGCTAAGATTTTTTTACTAATGATGATTCCATAATGATTCCATAATCAATGACTCATTAGATAAAGAAGGAACATAATTTCTCCACAAGTGCATTAATAATTTTAATTAAATGGATGCCTCCACATGCTTTGGTGCCATTGGTAGAGCTTCCAACTGGAACAGGAGGTAACAAGTTTGGCAATTGATCTTCTTATGACCTCCCAAGCAATAAAGCCATATGCATTTCTTTTATTAAATGGGTTTAATGCAAAACTAAACATGGAACATCATATATAAATTATTATTAAATATTAAAGTAAGAAGGATGAATTTAAGATAAAACCACAAATAACAAAATTCTTATATTATCAATATTAAAAGCTTAGAAATATTGGCACATACATCAGAAACTAATTTAGTTTTGATTGTCTGGAGGTTTGGGATGTTTATACTTAACTTGCAATTGTGTGGTAAGGCCTATTTTTGTTATCTAGTTGAATTGTTAAAAATATTTTTAAAAAAATCAAACTTATATTTATACTTTTTTAAATACTATCAACTTTTAGTAATAACATGTAGGTTAATATTGAACCCAATGTTTCATGTGGTTTTATTATTCCCACTTTTTCATGCATTACTGACTTGACTCTGCATGGGTTTGAACCCTTGAACTTTAGATTTATAAATCCAATTAGGCTAGTCTATTGAAGACAACAGTCAATGGAAATTTTACATATTTATCTATGAATATCCTATTGATTTTTTTTCTTTTGAAAGATAAGCTTGATGGTTTCCAAGGTTGTTGTATTAGTAATTTATGTCATTTTACATTATTATATATGCAACTTTAATTCTTTTACATTTTCCTTTTTGACATTCTTGTGTTCTCCCAATTAAATATGTGCTAATTAATACTAGCATGGTATATTATTTTGAATCCATTTTTCTCTATTTCTTGTTTTATGATTTTTTTAATCATATTTCATGAAGAACATTAGTTTCACTTATATATGTTTTTTTCAAATTCACTCAGTATTTCATAGATGCAGTTTTTAGTTTTTTATGATTTCAAGTTTAGGCTGTGATGAGATTAGGAATTTTTGCAATGTGAAATGGCTTTGTGAAGTTGCTTTGATGTTATATTTACTTTGTGTTGTCATTCTTGGAATTTATGAATTCCCTTCAATACTTGTAATTGTCATTATGATGTTTTTGTCCATTTAAGATTTTCTTTTAAATCATTTTTCCAAAGATTTTGTTTTATATTTTCTCCACTAACTTCTAAACAAACTCCTTTTGCTCTATTCCATAGTGACAATATAATTTCTCTTTTTGTATTTTTATCACAATTCATTTTAAGGATGGTTCAGCACTTATTAAAATCAAATCTAACAACTGCACCAACATAAACATATTTAAATAAGACATTTATTTTATATAGCGCTATGTTTTTATAAACTGTAATATTAATAAGTTAAATCTACAAAGTGCATGTGCATTATCTTATTAGTTTATAAACATATTTAATAAATTCTCATTAAATTTTTTTATTAGTTTTAAACAAAAGATCTTCTAAATGTGTGACCCTGCTATGTTAATATCTTTCTTCTTTCTCATCATTATTCTTATCTCATACTTCTTAAAAGTTTTAAAAACTGTGAATCATCTCATTTATGATGAACTCTCCAGTTCACTTAGTTGTTATGGACTGAAAATCATAGCTGCATCAGTTTAAAACCAAATACATTGACTGAACAGATTATTTGAAGGATCTATTACTTAGATTCTAATTATAAATAAAACTATTTTTGAAATACAAGCATAATTCATATACTTGGTTTGAATGAAGTATAGGGGATTTGAACCCAGACTTTCAAGATGGGCATTCCAATAATATCAGCATAAACAAGGAATTTGGTCATACCATCATCAGATTTTCAATGGTATGGATGGCTTAAAAATTGGAAGGTGGAGTAGATTGAAGCCTGTCCATTAAAGTTTGAAATTTGCTATCCTAACATAAGCCAAGCTGGAAGAACTGATGAGTGCTGGTTCAGTACAAAATATTATATTGGAAATCACTTATCTTTTTCACGTGTGTGTGGTCATGGGTATTGGTTATATGAGGTAGAGCAGATAGATGAAAGGACCTTGAAATAAAAGTACTTATTGATGCCGGTCTTAAATGAACACATGTTACAGGTAAGTTAATAATGATATTCTGTTTGATCTTGGGAAAAGGAGAATAAGTGTTTTGATCATCATCATTATCCAGAACATTAGTGATAAAAACCTCCCATTATATAAATAGTTATAATTTAGTATAAATTATCTAACTTTAATATATAGAAATTGTATGAATATTGGCTATCTTAATTTAAACTGAGCATTGATAGTATATATGGTGCAGATGATTATCTGGACAAACGGATGAGTGTTGGTTTAGCATGAAATACATATATTGGTGATTATTTATCTTTTCAACATGTGTGTGATCAAGTGTATCAGCAGTATGAAATAGTGTGGATAATTGAGGGTCATGTGAAAGTCTGAGTTCAAATCCCCTATATATTACAAATTGGAGTGCAGGTATAAAAAAACCTGTACTGCTGAATCAATTCATATATTAAAAAATTCAAAAATAAACACCTTCGACTGTACTAAGAAAAGCTTATTTATTGTTTACAATAATATGCTTAATTTGATGTATGCTGAGCAAGTTTTCAACTAGCTTGTAGTTATAATCATAGGAGAAATGATTAAAGCAAATTACCTAATTTATTGAAATAATATTCATTAAGGCTGTAGCCTCAAGCACATGCATATCAAACTAAAAGTTTGTAGTATGAAAATGGCAAAATGTAAAAAAGTTGATTTACATAATCAACTTTTTTGAAAGGGGGATGCAGAACTTTTTTTTATTTATGGTTTTCATGTTATTCGGGATGTACCAAGCCTCTTTTGCTTTATGTTCCACATTGTTTCTTTCATAACAGATGGTGCTAGCAGCAGTAGCTTCAAAAGTGTGGCCTTGTTTGGTTTTATGCTCTATAAATATAGATCTACACTGGTTTTAGCCCTATTATACTGATATATGTGCTGGTACACCCTCATTGCAAGGTTGCTTCACCAAAGTAAACAGCATTGCAATTTATATTATTGCATGTGATCTTATATACTACCTGAAGCAGGTTCTCCAGGTAATGTACAAAATTGTATGAAATAACATAAATTGTAGTGCTGTTTACTTTGGTGAATTCCAAGCTAATCTCGCAATGAGTGTGTCCCAGTGCAGATATCAGTATGGTAGAGTTCAAACTAATGCTGAAATAAGATCTGTATGTATAGATCATGAAGTCTAACAAAACAACACCAAACCTACTGTTACTGAAACATCTGTTCTGAAAGAAACTATGTGAAACATATGGTCAAAGAAGTTTGGTATATAGCTAATAACATGCATGCCATAAATAAGAAAGAGTTCCTCATCCCCCTTTCAAAAAAGTGCATTACGTAAATCAACATTTTTAAATTTTGCAATTAGCATACCACAAATCTTTAGTTAAAAAATTACATAATTCACTTTAACCATTTCTACTACGATTATGACTATAAACTAATAAAAAGCATTCTCAACATACTATGAATTAAAACATATTATAATAAAGAATAAATAAACTTTTCTTAATACACACACTGAAAGTGTTTATTTTTGAATAAATAAATGTAAGTAAATGGCTAACATAGAAATTGATAATCAAAAAGTAAATGTTGTTTAACAAATTATCCAATTATCTCATCCAAACATGGCTCTGTGTTCATTAATATGGTACACAAATATTGCAACAATGTGTTGGAACCATGATATTCATTGATTTTTACATTATGCAAATGACACCAAATTGTTGGCTGGTCTTTCTGTATCATAAATAGAAATTAGAACCAAATCTATTTGAGCCAATAATAAACCTTGGATATCACTTCTATATATACCAGGGACTACTCATTGGATAAATGAAATCTCTACTACAACATACCCAACTGGCCTTCATACTCCTCCCACATTGAATCATCTATTTAACAACACTAAGGACAAACTGGCCTTTGAGCTCAAGTCCCAATTGATTTCCAAAATTGAGTGCAACAATATAAACTGCCATGCAGTTTATTATGGGGAATCATATGCCAATTTATCCACAAGAATCACACAGATATCTTTAAAAGTTGAGCTAATGTGAACATGGAACCCATTTTCTTTGAACATGAATTCAAACTCATCTACAGCTTTGAACCTACATATGCCAGCATCATTTGTTCTGAACAGAATGATGCTAACCATAAAGTTTAGGATGCATGGCACATTACCAAAAACACATACAATAAACAAAAATGCTCATCCCTCTTTCAAAAAAGTGTATCATTTAAATTATCTATATCCATCATTCAAATTATATGCAAATCCACTATTTTGTTTATTCTTTAATAAATATCACAAATTCATCCTACAACTTTGCTATGAGTATGATTAACAAGTAGACGAAAGCTTGCTCAGCATACCATGTTATTAGAACTAAATTATTTTGAATTACATTTTCTGAGAAAGAGTTTATCAAAAGTTTTGAAGTTAATAAGTAACAATAAATTGATTATTTAAATTTTATATAAATTTTAAAATTGAAATTTGATCATTTAATGTAATAATCATTCACTGGATATCCTTATCATTAATCTTCTTAGTATCGCTATATAATTTAATGGTGCTTGATCCATTTGGACAAATTGTCTTAAATTATAACAATACCCCAAGTCTATTCTCGTTTTTTCATATGTCAAATGTGTTGACCGGGAAGTGAATCTGGGCCAGCTGCTTGGAAGGCAGCTATGCTAACCACTAGGTCTATTAATATGGCAATGTTTATAGAATCAAATACTTTTAAGGAGGCCACTTGATCCCTCTTTGAGACTTAAAATGAATAAATCATAAACAACTCTCAATGATACACTCCATATGTCCTACCATTAGTAATATTAATAACAACACTAGAATAACAATGGCACAATAGTAATCACCATCATTATCATCATCATAACAAATATATGACATCAAATTATGAATTCTTGGTAGTAGATCTTATTATACTTCTGAAGTTTCAACTTATAAATAATAATGAAAAATCATGTTCATATTTTACATTAGAATTTTTTATGGTATAACCATGTTCTAAATAACAAAGTTAGAATTCACTTATAAGCAAGGCTAAAATATAAAAGAATGAAAATCCAAGACTAACATTGCACTGTTATTATATATCAAGATGATTCTCTGACTAAACTGTTTCTACGTCAAAAGCAAAAACAGACAAAGAGTTTTTTTACTTTTTCATGCGAAACACTATTATCAATATGCAATCCTCTATTTATCATTAGGAAAAGGTATTAAAACATATTATTTAACATATAATAACCACATTCCACTCTTTTAATGCTTTAAAGAAAAATTATTTATTAATATTACAGTTTTGACTGTTCCTAGCAGTCTTCATCAGATCTTATTATCTACTAAAACTCTCACTTTTCCACCATTTTCTTTCCCATCATACATTTTATTATTAATACTCTTAAAATTTATTTGAAAACTTAAAAATTCAAATCACAAAATAATTCAAAACTGACTTTTAACTACTATTATTTTTTCAAAATAATGTATTTGAAAACTTATTTATCTTTTAATATTTCCAAAAATACAAAAGAAATAAGTGTGATATAAAATATTGAAGTAAAATGCTTTGCATTAACTTAGAGCATGAGAACATCTTGCTTATATTCAATTTGTTTTATGCATGATTAAAAACTGAATGTTTCATAGAAAATAGATGTGTTAATAAAAAATATTTCTGTACTTTAATCTTCACTATATCACTCCCATGCAAAGTAAAGACTGGTCTTTTTGGTCATATGTTTATGGTTACACCCCTCCATAAGGTGTTAAACCCATTAAACAAGGCAAAACTCTCCATACAGTAGTCCACCCTGTGCTAACCAGAGTAATCAGTGGATGCCAGAAGGCTTGTTCATAAAATCTCTAACTAGTGCCTATTCATCCAATATCCCCAGACTAGTTTTTGGCTTGTGACCTTCATCAGTCAGGAGCCTTGGATCTTAGTGTTAAACCCATATAGAAACCAATCCCTACCTTGCTTGAGAGTGATATAGTGAAGATTACACTACAGAAATACTATTCATTAAGTGGATAATTTCTAGTCTAATGAATACCAATATAAATTATTAATACACTTCCATTAAGTGGTTTGTGTCAAAGTTGTGGGGGCAGTAAGTTTGACATTCACCAATTAAACTGTAGTAATTGGCTATATATAAATGCTAAATAATGATAAATTTGTGTGTAAGGGATTGTGATCTGGGCAACTAATGAGTGCCATTTCAATGCGAAATGTGTCACGTCTTTGACCATACGGGCCACAAGGAGTTAAAAGTGGATAGAAACTGGTCTCTACTTGCATGGGAGTGGTATAGTGAAGATTACATTTCAAAAGTATTATTCACTAAATGAATAATTTCTTGTCTAAGGAATGACCAATAAAAATTATTAATACACTTCCATTAAGGGGTTTATATCAAAGGTAGGGCAGTAACTTTGACACTCATCAATTAAACTATAGTAATTGGCTATCTATATACTGAACAGTGATAAATTTGTGTATAAGAGATTGTGATATGGGCAACTAATGAGTGCTGTTTCAGGACGAAATGGGCCATCTTGGGGATCATACATTTTTGTCCTGTCTTTGGTCGTACGTTTATGATTACATCCCTCCACAAGGAGTTAAAAGAAGATAGAAACTAGCTTCTACTTTGCATGAGAGTGGTATAGTGAAGATTACATTACAGAAATCTTATTCATTAAATGAATAATTTCTAATCGAATGAATGACTAATAAAAGTTATTAAAATAGATATGGTCTTTTGATTGCTTTTTGTGATAGGATGGTAAACTTAAATTTACCATCATAACTTTTTTTTTCTTTAAATCTTAAGAAATGATAATTTTTTTTTTTTTACTGCACTAGGTTATTAAACTTTTTATAATTCCTTACTTTAAAATAATTGGAAAGCAATTTTCTCTTAAAATAAGCAAAAATTCGAATCTAATTAAAATATCTAAGTGTATTTTGACTTTTTTTTCTTCTGCTCGACATTTATATGATATTAAACTAGCACCTGCTCGCTTGGGAAAAGTTCTCTAACCTTAGAAGATAGGATTATAAATTTAACACTTTTTTTTAAAATATATAACCAACTTAATATACGCTGCGCACAAATATCCTTGGACAGTTTTTTCACCAAATAATATAAAGAAAACTTGTTTTGATAAAAAGTTTCTTACGGCTAAAAGATAATCGGACCGGAAACAAATTTGGATATAACTTGAGGGGAGTTTATAGGTTCCTTAAACGGTCAACAAACCTGTCGTAGAAAGTATTCATCAATCTTCTGACAATAGCCTATCATTTTCAGTCAGAATACGGAAAGGAGAACTGCAGATAACGGTAAATATATATATTATGGATTTTTTTTTAAATTTTATATTTTGAATCCACGTATCTAAAATAAAGTTTCGTAAAAATCTTTTTATTATTATTTTGTACTCGTAAATATTTATTTAATGTTACTTTGCTTATAATAAAACTATTCAATTAAAATATAGGTAAAAGTGCTTCATGTAGAGATGATTGGGAGTAAATCTTCTGTTAGATTCGTCTTGTTCATTCTCTACTACAAAATGAATTTATTTGTGTTTGATGTTTTAGTTCTTTTTTGGGAAGACAATATGGGGGGGGGGTATATTTATTATTTAAGATAACAATTCATAGTATATGTATTACAATTTATATAGAAGAAATTGTATATATATATATTATTTCATTAGCAATGCATAACACCTCTATTAAAACTTTTATTTTGAAAAATGGTTTAAATTAGGATTATATCAATTTTTAATATATTTATTTGTATATTAAGGGGACTACATTTGGGGTTCAAAATATCAGGTTTTTATTATTATCATATTTCATTTTTTTAAAAGAATTATGCTTATGAAGAGCTTTTTAAAAATTTGATTTTTTTTACCGAATAAGTGAAAAACTTTATAGATTGATTTTATAGACCATTTTTGTGAAAATTTTGTAATTACAAAATTCCAAATATGGACAAATTTTAGTGAGAGCTTTTTTTTTATTAAGACTAGAAGGTTTTTTTCTTTTTTATTTTCAAATTATGTATTGAAATATTTACTACAAGCAGAAAAGCAAATGATTTTAGAATTAAACCACTAAATTTACATCACGTGATCAGCCATTCTTTATGCTTACATAAGCTATTTACTCAGAGGCAAAACTCTCCATACATTAGTGCCAAATCAATGCAAGCCAGAGTAGTCAATGGATGCAAGAAAGTTTGTGCATGAAATCCCTGTCTTCTCATCCAATCCCCCCAGGCTAGTTTCTAATTTGTGGCTTTCATCAGTGAGGAGCCTTGGATCTGAGAGCACTGCATCTAGATTGGCTATAGATGCAGTGCTCTCAGATCCAAGACAAAATTCAATAAAAATAGCTAGTCCTTGAATATTTTAAAAAAGAAAGTTATTTAATAACTCACATATATAACAAGCAAGCATAAATGTGTACACAAATTGCTTACTTCCTCTATTAATTAGTAAACATGTATCTAGATATTATTAGTTTAACAATAAAAACAACAAACATTAACCATCCTTAACCAATCTGATGAGGATGAGATGAATATTGTTGTCTTTTTTACTATTCCTTTACTGAAAGATGCTTTGCCTGTCCAGCTGATACAAGCATTTAAAATGTACAAATGACATCGTGAATTGGATGAAAGAATTCTACAACATCTATATAAAAATAATGAGTAAAAACAAAAATGATTCCTATGATTATACAACATATTTGCAAATTCCAAATATTTTGAATTAAATGGTGAATGTGATTAAATTTATAAAAAAAGGAAAAGATCAAGAAATGATGGAATTATTATATATATTATAAAAGAAACAGGTGAAGAGTTAACCTTTTCACCAGCATCTCCGACTATAGTCAAATTGGATTTATCTTACTCTAAAACCAGTAATTTTTACATAATCGTAGCAAATTTATAGGCATTTTAAAGCTAAAAATGTACCATAAGTTGCTGCCATCTCTAGAATTATTTTATGATTAAAAATCAATAATATTTAAATTTAAAGTTATAGCAATGGAAGAAAGTGGACTTTCCAAGGTGCTGATTGGTTGTTCTCATTTTCAACAAAAGGGAGCACTTGTCAACAATTTTGACAGGTCTAAGTTCTTTGTTTTGATTTTCAAAATGAATATGAATGTTTTAGAGTATTTTTTTAGTATTTTTTTTACATATTATAAATTATTTTGCTGAAAATTTAATTATCTTAGAAAAATAATTAAGATTTTAGCAAAAATTCTTTATTTTTACATGAATGTAAATTGAGAAAGAAATCAATGATGTAGGCTGCATTTTCTAATAGGTTGGAAATGTTTGTTTTATGTTTTCTACTTTTGATTATTTTTATAATTATAAATAGAATCTATTTTTGAAAAAACTTTCATTCATTTTAATAATCTGACAAATTATTAATTTTATTTTTAGAAAGTAAATTAAAATGAATATAATATTAAAAGACAAATATATTTTTACTTCTGATTTTGTAATTGACCAATCAAAAGTTTAGAACTTTAACTCACTAATCCAATAGGCATTTTAACCATTAAAAAAGTTAATAAATGATCATTAATAGCATTTTAACTATTTACATATATACAATTATTTTATGTAATAAGGCCCAAAGATGTACATAAATAATAATGTAGATCAATATGACCTGTAAGAGTCCTAGCTGGATGTTTTCATGTTTGGAGACCAGCTCTCCACATTTGAAGTCTCTGTTCTAAGGGAAATGTTCTGTTCCAATTTAAGTCCATGTGCACAGGTGAAGCTCCAAGAATCAAGTGTAGTGTTCTTGATCCAAATTGTACTTAGGCATTAATTGTTTCCATCCCTGAAATTGATTGGTTCATACTCCTGTTCATCCACTCAGGTGATTCTTCATTTTAATCTCCATACAAGAATTTACAGCATTATCTTTCTGAATTTAATTAATGAGTTTTTTTATAGATTGTCATTTATCTTATGAACGAAATCTAAACACGAATTCCTTTAATTGTTTTATTTTATTAACGATGTATTCTACTCTCATTAATTAGACTGGTATTAATTTTTAGAAAATAATCTTTTTCTAATATTAAAACTTATACATTTTTTACTTACTATTTTAAAAGAATGTTTTTTAAAATTTTTTAATTTATTAAACTTATTAGATTTTCTCATCAAGTTTATACATATATATGTATATGCATTTAAACATACACATACATATCATTGCTTCTCCTCTAGTTCAAGGATCAGTTTTTCATCTCTGAACTCAGTACATAGTCATTAAGATACATAGCTCTTTTATTTTCCTTTTAGCACACTGTTGTTGTTTATGTTCCACCTTACTTGATGTATTTCTCTTTTAGTAACTAGTCATTGGTATCCATTGTGTTGAATAAGTAGAGTATTATTACCTCACACTCATCTTTACATAGCTGGTTTACATGCCCCATTTTTCATTTGAACTGTAACTACTTATTTTAATAGATGATGAATAAATTTCACCTGTGACCAAACCCTGTTCATATTATTTTTTACCCACACTTTTTCCTGTCATTTAAATTTAAATTTATAGATAGCAACTTGATGTTTATTTTGATCCACAATTGACACAATGTTTGATAAATTTGTATGCAACTTTCTATCTAAATACATTTCAGCTGGTGATTTCCCAGATTTGGTCCTAGGGATAGCATGTTGATGGAGAAGCATCATCAGCACTGCTTCATGTATTTTAATTTTCCTCAGTTTGTTAATGGAAGACTTTAGACTTTGTGCAGCTTTCCTGGCTAGTTTGTTGGATTGAGGGTGGTAGGGTGGTGAGTGTATGTTTAACCCCCCATTCTTGCATCACTTCTTTGAACTTTGCTGAAGTAAAGCCAATTCCATTGTCTGAAACAAGTGTTCCCAGAAAGCCATGATGAGCAAAAATTTCATATAATTTGCTGTCATATCTGTACTGGTCTTATTGGCTATTTTGTATTCAGTCCATTCTGAGAATGTGTTGACCACTACTAAAAACATATGAACCTTAAATGGACCACAATGGTTGATGTATATCTGTTGCCATAGCCTTTCAGCTTTAGGCCATGGTTAAAACTTAGCCAGAGGTGCTTTGGTGCATATGTGACAGTTTTTGCATTTTTGACATAACTACGAGCTAATGCTTTTGCCATAACAATGCCTGGATGGCCCTCATGCAACAACTTAAGAATTTTGTTCCTACCCTTTAGCAGGATTAGCACCCAATCACCCCTCAAAATACATCCCTTGCATACAGATTTCTCCCGAGCATTCCATAATTCTTTATCAAGAAAACTAGGTCATTGATTCAGCCATCCTTCACTGATCTGCTTTACCATCCATTGGTAGCCATTGTCTTTGGATATCCATACAGCCATTATGTACTGTTGAGGGTTTGACTCTTCAAGGTGTTGATATAATTAATTTCTATTTCTTTTTGATATGGTTCAGTCTGATAAGGCATACCTGATAGAGCATCAGCAGGCCTTATTCATTTTCCTTTTTTATATGCTAATGTATAATTATAACCCACCAAAATGTTTAGCCAATGCAACATGTGAGGACTCAGATGTTCAGGAATTTGTTTAATTCCTAACATTCCCAATAGGGGTTTATGATCAGTTACTATCATAAATCTGCAGTCATATAGGTATTGGTGGAACTTTTTGATGCCAAATAAAATTGCAAGGGCCTCCTTATTTAACTGACTATAGTTTTTCTCTGCTTTGGATAATGTACATGATGCATAAGCAATGGGGCATTCACCTTCATGAGCAGTGTAACACAATACTGCGCTGACACTGAATTCTGATGCATCCATGGTCTGACTTACTTCCAATTTACTGTCATAATGGACAAGTAATTTATTTGAAGTAAGTAGTGATTTTGTGTGTAGAAATGATTTTTCTTTTTCTTCTTCCCACTTCCATTTCTGATTCTTGTTGAGAATATAATATAATGGTCTAACCATGTGGGCTTCTAAGAAAATTTCCAAGTAATTATTTACACCCAGAAAGGCTTGAAATTTTTTCACATTGTTAGGTCTCTGCACTTCAGCAACCACTTTAGTTTTTTCAGGGGCAAGAGATGTGCTGTTTTTAGATATAATGTGACCTAAGAACTTGATTTCACTCACTTTCTATATGCATTTTTGTGTATTAAGTTTAGCCCCGAATTCATCCAGTTTTTTGCAAACTTTCTGTAGATGCATTTTTAAGTTCATTTTCAGTCATAGCTGTAATCAGAATGTCATCAAAATATGAAATAACACCCTCTAATCCATTAAGAAGTTTTTCAATGTTTGATTGAAAGATACTCGGTGCTAATGTTATTCCAAACAGAAGCCTCATACATTTATATAACCCTACATGAGTGGTTAGTGTTAATATTTCAGCTGTCTGTTCATTAACTGGTAGGTATCTGATGGAAAGTGGTATTAAGATCTAATTTAGCAGAAAAAATTGATATCTGGAGTGACATTATTATTTCCCTGATGGTGGATTGTAACACTCCTTTCTTAGCTATGTTGTCAATTTTCTTTTCGACTTTCTCTTTTTACACAAATGGAACTTTCTGTGGCTTGCATATTATAGAGTAGTGCATCAATGCTTAACTCTATTGATATGGGGGGTGTTTTAATAATGTCAGGTTCTCCATTAAATAAGCTGGAAATTTGACTCGTATTTCATTTTCCATTTCAACCTTTTCCACAGATGTGACTTTAATACTTAATTTCATAAAGCATTGATGCCTGATTAGGGGGTTTATTTGAGCATAAACTATATATAAAGGTAACTATTATTTTCCTCTCCATTCTACTTATGGAGGCCTGAACAACACCTTTAATTTTGACCACATTGCCATTTATGTCTAACACTTTAAAGTCAGTTTTTTAGTTTAGGGATTTTTTTTAGTCACCGAGATTATAGTATCCCAGTCATGAACTGATATTAACAATACACCACTATTGCTATCTATCTCCATAGATATAAGCTGATCACACAGCTTTAGTTTTAACACAATTTTGTCACCATAGGTGGACATTTTTTTAATATTGATAGGCTGACTTGCTTGACTCCGATATGAATGTTTATAACTATAACTTTCCATATTGGGATCATTACGTTTTTCTTTACACATTTTTTCCACATACTCTCTTTTTTTTACAATTATTGCAGCATTCTTGTTAATGAAAACAATTGTTGGCTTTGTGGTTCTTTTTACCACAGCAAAAACATATAAACATGGTTTTGCTGTTAGCACTATTTTCATTACTCTTAGACCATTCTTTCTTAAATATTTTATAAACATCTATTTGTGATTTTCAATTCTTAAACTTGGTAAATTTTTGAGACTGCTGAAGCATGAGTTGAAAAGCTATCCCACATTTTATAGCCTCAATATAATTTAAATCGCTAACAGCCAATAATTGTTGCTCAAAACTATAATTACACATACCAGTCAGAAATGTTTCAAGGAGGGCTTCATCTAGGAAAGATCCATAGACCTAATTTTTTGCTGGATTACAAAGAGCACTATCATTATCTTTTATACTTTCATCCCACCCTTGATTCCGGGCTTGGAATTGCAGTCTAGCAGCATCTTAGAGGATGGGGAATTAAAGTGGTTTGACAAACACTCTTTAACCTGATTGTATGTACAATCTTGAGGAGTTAGAGGTTCAATGAGCTTTTTGGTTATCTCAATAACTCCCTTCCCAGCAAAGCCTAATAATGAATCAATCTTATATTTATCATCTTTAACATTATTAATGAATAAGTATTTTTCTACATGTTGAACATATAGGGGCCAATTATTTACTTATTACATTTTTTATTCACAATTTGCTTATATTTTTTACTCACTTTACTCCAATATATTATTTCCCTTATATTTCTACTTTTCCCTACCCATTATTCTAAACATGAATAACATCCCAACCTTCTCTCACATCAACCGTATTCGAAATATAAGATTATTGATTTTCTCATTAGACTCATGCCGAATGGAATGAACTTTGAGTAGATTATTTAAGCTATTATTTATAAATTTCTTTCAGTAACTCTATAATAGAGCAATTTTTTTATTGTTCAATTATAGCTATAAGTTTTACATTTTATAGCCCTCTAATATGCTATAAAAATTTGTTTTTTTCATTCTAAAATACTTAGAAGAGTGAAATTTATTCAGATAGTCAATTTTATATTACTTTTAATTTATTGCTCTATTTCAAATTATTATTTATCAAAAAAGTGTTTATTATATAAATTATGTCTAATCATTTTTACATGTTTAAACATTTGCATTCGAATCATTTCTTTTTATTTTGGGTTTATATACATGCATGCCCACACACATAGAGATCAAATCAAATATTCGTTATAGGATAACTTATTGTGATAATAAAAAATATTATTAGTGATAATAAATCTTATAAATAATTATTATTAAGTTCATATCTTTCAGTTACTTTCATACATTGTACAGGCTTAAACCTGCAATTATATATGTAATATATGCAGGATTCGAACTCAGACTTTCATACGGCCCACAACTCTCAGTGCCATCTTATATTGCTGACTCACCTGATCACACACATGTTGAAAAATAAATAATCACCAATATATGTATTTCGTGCTAACCCAGCGCTCATCAGTTGGTCCAGATTACCATCTCCACACATCAGTGCTCAGCTTTATATTAAAATAGCCAATTCTCATACTTTAATGGACAGGCTTTTCAACATGGGTGTGATCAGGTGGGTCAGCAATATAAGATGGCATTGAGAGTAGTGGTTCAGTTACTTTCATAATTTTTTCAACTGCAAACCTTTTAAATTTAAATTTAGCAGACGTAAACATCATCATGTTATTCCCAGGATTCACAAATTTTAGCATTCACAATTTGTCTATTGATTAAAGATATCTTATTTTTCTTTATCAAAATTTTGCCTCTTCGATTTTTTTTTGTTATGGTTTCTTTTCTCATAGGAATTTCATTATTTTCCACATCGATATTGAAAATCAACTCGTATTGTCCATAATCAAAGAAAACAGATGCTGTTGTTAATAATTTTTATTAATCATTCATTAGACTAGAGATTATCAATTTAATAAATATTTCAGTAGTGAAATTTTCATTATATCACTCATGCAAGATAGGGACAGGTTTTTATATCTTGTGGAGGGGTGTGATCATAAGCGTACAATCAAAGACATTTGAAAAAGATGTACGTTCCCCAAATTACGACTATCCATTTAATGAATATTTCTGTAGTGTAATTTTCATTACACCACTCTCCACAGAGTGGTAGAGTAAAAATTACATTATAGAAATATTCATTAATTGCTGTTATTAAATCATTATCATTATCATTTTATTATATATTTAAGTAACAGTTGATACTTTTTTAATCTTTTCTCAATACTACATCTCATTTCATATATATATATATATAAAGCCTTGCATTTACATGAAATTTAATATATAATATTATTTTTTGTTTCAAAGAAAATAATATTTTTTTAATTCTTTCTGAATCTATTAACATTAGGTAGAACATAAAATTACTTTGTGAATTAATTAAACAAGTTAAATGCTTTAAAATGAACAACTGAAACGTGACAGAATAAAGATGTTAAGTATCTTGATTTGTATATGACAAGGGATATCAGTTTATTACGTTATAAACTGATAACCAAACCATTTTAATAAAAAGGTTGGATATGTATTAGATTTTTTTAATCTTATAACGAGAAATTGTCATTACAAAAGTGATAAATCACAAAATATTGAAAAATTAAATTTGGTTATAATAATAAATAAATTTGCTATACTTTATATCATTTAAAAAAAATAAATTTGAAGGATCAGAAAATTAATGATAAAATATGGATTTCTATTCCATATAGATTGTAAAAGACCCAGAAAGAGACCACATGTGAGATGGATGAAATAAAAAAAGTGTGCAGGGTATGTGGAAAAGAGAGGCTAGAGATTGGAGAAGATGGATTGAACATGGAGAGACCTTCATCCTGCAATGGATTGATAATGATTGACAGTGATGATGATGATGATTCCATATGTTTCAATGTTCAAACTAAATTTATCAAAAATATATAGAGAGAATTATATGATTTTTCATTTTTTCTTCCATCATATATTAATAGATTGGCAAATAATTCAAAAATATTATACCTTTTTTTTTCATGTGTCAGGAAGCGAACCCACTAATCCGGGACAACTGCTTGTAAGGCAGCTGTGCTGACCACTCGACCACAAACCCTTGAAAAAAAAAGATTGTATTCAAATTTCATGTAAGCGCAAGGTTTCATACATAAATAAATGAATGTATAGAATTGAGCAAAGGTTAATTCCACACTAGGAGAAAAAAAACATTAAAAAAAAAAAATCAAAGAACAAATTTTGATAAATAGAAGTAAGATATTTTTACTGAACAGACAAAGTATCAGCATTAAATTTTATTCATTTTAGAATTTAATGTGATGGCGTTTATTTCCACTAAATTTAAATTTAAAAGGTTTCCAGTTGAAGATTATAAAAATAACTGAAAGTACTTCTGTAATTTATAATAATTATTTGCAAGATTTATTATCACCGTTAATACTTTTTTATTTATTATATATATAATATTTAAATACATGGATATTGTCTATACTAAACTGAATGTAATTATAAGGGGTTTGAACTCAGACTTTCAAACTGCCCACAGCTATCCAACCAATCTTATACAACTGATACACAAGACCACATACATGTGAAAAAGATAAATAATCTCAAATATACATATTTCATGCTGAAATAGAACTCATCAGTAGGCCCAGATTACCATCTCCAAACATATATATATATATACAATTACTGCTCAGTAAGATAGCCAATCTTCAAACTTTAATGAAAAAGCTTCAATCTTCTCCATTCTCCAACTCTTCAGCCATCCATATCATTGAAAATCCAACAATGAAATGCTCAATGCTCTTGATGATGCCAATATTATTGTCATACCCAAGTTGACATTAAATCAGTCTGACCCTTCACACACACATGTCCATTTAATTATACAGAAGTTAATATATATATATCACTTCTCCATCTCCTAGCTTAAATAAAAAATTGTAAACTACTACGCATGCTCAGTGTAAAATATTCTATTTCCTGTTCTCGTTATACATTTATTTCAAAAGAAGCCCTATTCATCAGATAAGCTAGGCACTTGAAGTATCCGAACATTGTACATAGAAATAACAATTAAACTTTTCTATTTATATATTTTAATGGCAATATTTTTGATTTTGAAAACAAATGCTTCAGCAATGATTGGACACATACAAAACATTTAACTCATTAATATGAATTAATTTTCTAATAGACGAGATTAATTATCTAACAGACTGCAATCTTCTCTTATATTAGCGTGTTAACGTTATTCATAGAATTAATATTCGTAATCTAATTTTTAATGGAAAAGACGTATAATATCATAATATTGTATTTAATAAATTGATAAATTAATATAAATATTTATAAACAATCAAATTTTTCTCATATGAAATGTACTCCTTTAACCTTTTATAAAAAAAACATAAACTATTGGTTTTTTTTCCATATGTCATAGCATTGGCCGGGAGGCGAACCCGCAACTGCTTGCTTGCAAGGCAGCTGCGCTGACCTCTCGACTAACAATGCTTGACTTTTTTAAAGTAATGATTTTTTTTATACATGTCAAAGCATTGACTGGGAAGCGAACCTGGGCCTGCTGCCTTCTGTTGCTTGGAAGGCAGCTATGCTAACCGCTAGGCCACCAATGCTTGACTTAAAACTAAACTAAGAAAAACTATGGTTGGCTACTAGAGAAAGTAGTTTAATTTAGGAATTTTTAATAATAATTGAGAATTTCTTAGCAATATCATTGCTTACAAATTTCTCTGGTCATAACTTGGAAATATCCCTGTTGATTCCTTTCTTCCTTTCTTTTGTATATATTATAAAACAATTATTAAAAATCACTCTTTTCTTTAAAAACTTTTTTTGTTATATATATATTCCTTTTTCCAGTTTTTTTTTTTTTTTTTTAAAAAAAAAAAAAAAAAAAAAAAAAAAAAAAAAAAAAAAAAAAAAAAAAAAAAAAAAAAAAAAAAAAAAAAAAAAAAAAAAAAAAAAAAAAAAAAAAAAAAAAAAAAAAAAAAAAAAAAAAAAAAAAAAAACAACGAAAACTTTCTTCCTTCCTTTTGAATACCAAAAAAATTAATTGTTACATTCGGATTTACTAGTGTCAAATTCACTCCACCCACATTTTTGACACCATTCACTTCAGATAAATATAATACTTATTATCACTAATCATTTACTAAACTAGAGATTGTCTCTAGGCTAGATATAAACTTTTAATCTATTAAAGATTTATACAGCTGATTTTTTAAAATTAAACACACACCCATGGAGTCATTCACATTCCTTTTTCCCATGTGTAATATCTTTATAAATATATTAAATAACCACACTACCAACATTCCTTTAAAAATGAATAAAGATGCAATAAATGACAAATGGCTCCCAAGATGCACTTCATTCTACCAGCTCTCATATTATAGTTGGCCCAGGTCACCATCTCTCATATATATTTCTAATTATATAAGGAGTATTTATCAATAGTAAATTGTTACATTTTGATTTGCCAGCATCAAATTCTTTGATACCATCCACTTCAGATAAATTTAGTAATTATTTTGTAAACTAGAGATTGTCTTTATTGTATTTAGCCTATATGTAAACTTTAACTCCAATTAAAGATTATTTTATTTGATTTTTTAAATTAAACACACATATGAAGTTATTCACATTTTTTTCCCCACGTGTAATATATTCAATTTATATTCAATTTATCCAAGTCACTTTTTAGCAAAAACCTTTTATTGTACATATATACACATACACCTACCTTTCGACTATCCTGCAGTCTTCTTCAGAGCCACCTTATTTTACTCATACACCTACTTTTCGACTGTCATGCAGTTTTCTTCAGTGGCAGTTTATTTTAATAATATACATACTTTTCAACTGTCCTGCAGTCTTCTTAAGAGCCGGTTTATTTTATCCTTTTTTAAAAAACTGGCTCTAAAGAAGACTGCAGGACAATTAAAAAGTAGGTGTATGTGTATATAAGTACAATAAAAGGTTTTTGCTAAAAAGTGCTCAAAGTGATTTGGATAAATTGGATTTATAAGATATAACAAAAATAAAGGACAAGGCAAAACTTTCCATACAGTAGTGCCACCCTGTGCCAACCAGAGTAATCAATGGATGACAGAAGGCTTGTGCATAAAATCCCTATCTAGTGCCTACTCTTCCAATATCCCCAAACTAGTTTCTGGCTTGTGGCCTCAGATCCAAGGCTCCTCACTGACGAAGGCCACAAGCCAGAAACTAGTCTGGGGATATTGGATGAGTAGGCACTAGATAGGGATTTTATGCATAAGCCATCTGTCATCCATTGATTACTTACTCTGTTTGGCACAGGGTGGCACTACTGTATGGAGAGTTTTGCTTTGTTTAATAACAATTATGTGCTAGTATGAGATAGTGATCATGTGATGTTTAGAAATAAGGAAAAGGTGATTTTGGTAATATTTCTGTGTAATATATTTATAAATGTATTAAATAATCTCCACACTACCAACATATTTCTTTAAAATCATATGAATAAAGATGGTCTTTTATTGTATCTTCAATCATATAATTTATAGGAATGTGTGATAATTTGGAGATTAGTTGATATATTTATAATTAATCTATGAAAATATTTTACTGATATTTCCAGGATGACAGAGAAAATATGATTTTTCTAAGAAGTCACATTTACAAAACATATATGTCTGAGTTTAAATCCATATAAGATCTTGAATTAGAAATAAAAAGAAACATTCTTTTGTTTCTAAAAAAACTCATGCACTATTACTAATATATTTCTCTAGATGTTACATAGAAATATCTCCACTCATATATATATATATATATATATGTATAGTGATGAAGCATGACTTTTTAGAAATGGAAGCACATTTCTTTTTTTGTAATGTTTGTATTTCATTTACTACAACAATTTTTACATAAAAGCACGCTCTTAATTTTATATATATATATAATGTTTTCATGGTTATATGATGTAGATAAAAAACTATTTTTGGATACGAACCGTGTATTATTTTGCATTACAATCCGATATTTTGATGGACTAGAAACCGCCATTATCAAGGTTAACTTTTGAAAGAACAATTGTTAGATCTCAAAGAATAACGTGACTCAGTGTGAGATGAGAAGTGAGATTCAACTTGAAGTAGTTCAACATTCACAATATGAGGCTTATCAAAATGTTTATTTCCCTCAGTTTTTTCACCTATTAATTTTAAGTTAATATTAGATAAAATGATAGGTTTCCGCATAGCTGGAATACGTTGTGCTTCATCAGCCCTATTCAAACCAGTAGGTCTCCTTAATATTTCGATTTGACTCTCTCGTGGTTCTTAAATCATATCTTTCCAAATTAGCAAGTATTTTTGTATTGTCAAAATCATGTTTGTGACCAAATTTCTAAAAAATGGGAAATAAAAACTGATGTGCTAATTTTTTGACTAAAAGCATTTCTATGTTCCTTAATTCTGACATTTATTCATCTATTAAAATGACCCACATAGCTTCTTGAGCACTGCAATCATGGAATTTCAAAAACTCCTTGGTGTTCCAAAAATATTCTGTCTTTAGGTTTATATAAAAAAATCACCAATTTTTTTGCCAATAGAAAAAGTAGTCTTTATATTAAAACAAGATAGTCTTCTACTGATTTTATCAGTAACCCTTTTAATATAAGGTAAAATTACTATATTAAAAGAGGAAATGTCAGTTCTACCCTCTTTTTTCTTTTTAGTATTAGTAGTAATAATAAAAAGTGAGATGTCACATGACTTATATATAGCTTGCATTTACCAATATGTAAACTTAAGAGCATGCTAACGCTCTAAGCAAGCTTTTTTTTTATTATGATAAATGCTACTACAAGAGAAGGCATTCAAATCATCTTTATCTTAGATTGTCCCCATCCCCAGACCAGTTTCGACCTATGGGTCTCTTCAGTGAGGAGTTGGGATATTAGATTCAAAAAACCAACTCAAGCTAAGCATTTATCTAAAAGGTAATTCTCAAGAAGAAGATCTAAACCTTTAGACATCTGCATGTCTTTAAAGTCAGCTCTCCAACTGAAAAAATTATATGGGCCTGAACTTAATTTAGTTACTCCATATATTAATAGGCTTAGCAATTTAATTTAGCCAAAGCCCCATCAGCAAAATAATAATAGTAATAATAAAAAGTCAGATGTCACATGACTTATATATAGCTTGCATTTACCAATATGTAAACTTAAGAGCATGCTAACACTCGAAACAAGCTTTTTTTATTATGATAAATGCTACTACAAGAGAAGGCATTCAAATCATCTTTATCTTAGATTGTCCCCATCCCCAGACTGGTTTTGACCTATGGGTCTCTTCAGTGAGGAGTTGGGACATTAGATTCAAAAAACCAACTCACGCTAAGCATTTATCTAAAAGGTAATTTTCAAGAAGAAGATCTAAACCTTTAGACATCTGCATGTCTTTAAAGTCAGCTCTCCAACTCTTACATATGATGTTTTTATTATAATTATTAGAAAGTAGAATATTTTTGTAAGTTCTATTTCTTGAGTAAGATGTTCTTTATCTGATAATAATTAGTTGGATTACATAGCACACACTAATATAGTGTGTGTGCATATATATATAAAGTTGAAAGGGAAAGTAGAAATAAACACAGACATAATTTTTTGTAGATATTTTTCTATATTTCCTAAAATAAAATAATAAGTAAAGGGTTAAATAACTCTGGGTTTAAAATAATATTTTATTGTAAAATTAAATATTTTAAAAAGGTCTGATAAATATTATTTGTAATTCTAATTTTAAAATGTAAAAATACCATACTTATTTTTTAATTTTTTTAATTAATTAAACAAAATTTTTATCTATTAGAAATCCCCTAAGTAAAAACATGTATGTTTTCAAAGGGATTAGAAATATAAAAATAAAAACTCTGTTTTCATTGAAGGTGTTATTATTACCTTAGATTATTCTATAAAAGGGCTGATAACAAAATTAGCTCCAGCCTGGATAATAATTTTTGTAAGAATGGTCAGCTGTAAAGTTGGTTACAATATTTTGTTGCAACTTGATGAAGTGCAGCAGTTGGTTTTAGCTAACCATAGAATTTGCAGAATAGCTACCATAAACTGATGTAGCTGAAGGCAAGATAGTACACTGTTTTTCTTAGCAGGAGTTTGAATTGACATGTGAGAAAAATGACCCATTTTTTTGTGCTAAAATTCATAGCCTTAAACATGGAGAGGACGGTTGCTTGCCTGAAATCTATCAAACCAAGACTGCTGCTTGCCTGGAACAATCCTAGACTGAAAGGGAGACCAACATTTTACATGGATTACATTTTTCCTGATTATGACAGTCACTAAAAGCCAAACTCACCAAGAAAAATCTTCCAGCTTGCTGAAGAATTAATTGCACGTATGCTGCATCAGATAAAGGCAGAGAAACACAGATAAACCAGCTGGTAGTGAATAGCATTATATATGATTACGAAGTTTTAAATAATTTCTTTAGTAAAATGACATATTTATAACTATAGAAATATATATAAACCGATATTAATTTAAAATCATTTATTAAAGAAGAAAAAGTTGTTTAAAGTTATATTTATAATTTAGAGAGAGAGAAAAAAAAAGTACAAACGAAGTTATAATTAATAGTCAAGAAAAAGATTTCCAAAAATCTTTTTGACTAGGAAAAAGAAAGACATTTTAAATCAATTAACTGTCAAAAATTTAGTAGTTCTTATTTTATAGAAAAAGACTATATTCAGCAAAGAGAATTAAATTGCAAAAATAATCTTTAATAATTTTATTGTGATAAATACAAATGTTATGTAGATAAATTAATGTTTCGCACATCTGTGCAAATTATATACATGTTTCAGTAAACCTAGTATGTAAAATGTATTTCATTTAACTGAAACTTTAATCATTTATTGTACTTTTATTTAATTTAAGATTTTGATAATTATTTTGTATCAAGTCAAATATGTTCAGAAAATTCATGCACATAACCATATGTGTGCATATATATGTCAATTTTATTGTAAATAACAATGTGTGTCAGATAGACACTTATATGTACATTTGATCATTTTTTAAAAATTAAATGTCAATTCAAACATGTTTATTTTATATCAAGCCACATGCATGTGTGCTGAATGGGTTTTAAGTAAACCTAATGTATTAACCATGTAAATGAATGTAAAATTTTTAGTGTGTATATAATTATGTATACTTTTCAAAATCAGAACCCTTATAAGGCCTTAATTCGTTTTTTTATTGTTATTAATAAACTTATTTAATTGTTAAAAATTGTTTCCATCATTTCTTGGTCACAAACAGTAATAGAGCTTATGTTATCTTTGTTAGATTCGTGCACAGGATGAATATATAAATGGGGATGTGTACTTAGTGCTTTGGGGCATCCAGAGATGATCAATCATCAGCCTGGTTGGTGCAAAAGAGAATACCCTTTAAAGCCCATGCACTATTATCTTTTATTTTACTTTAGTCTTATTAAAAATTTAAGTTTATAGTTGGTCTACAAATGGCCTGAGCATTGATGAAGATCAGCATGTTTTTATCTCCCAGCATTATTGTTTTGATTTTTAATTATTGTGTATTCTAATTGATGGGCACTAAGCTAGTGCATCCAAGTTATGTTTAGATAATTGCCCAAGGTGGCAAGGGCTCAATGGTTGGCCTGGGCTGGAGAAGACCCATTTTCAATCTAGTCACAAGATTGACTGTTGATTTATTTTTCAGATTTTATTATATTTTATTGTGGATCATTCATGGTGATGAATGGTATTTTGAGTAGTACTCATACTTATTTTGACTTATTATAATGCTGGTTGATAATTATGCTTTCAGTTGCTCTTCTGAGTTATCTGGCTGATCTCTTAATGATCTCAGAGATCTCTTGATCTCATACTACTCTTAAATATTATTTATATATACTTTTGTAAATAATTTGTAAATTATTGATTTTGTATTGACTTGGGGGTTGATGATGTTTTCCCATCACCCCAGTTCAATTCTATTTTTCTACCACCCCATCCTGTTACAATATATAAATTAGATCTTAGCATTGTTTGAACTTCTTATAATCTATGAGAATGCATTAGTCAAGTTCATTCCTTCCATATATAAAAACAATTTGACTGTTAGTAAAAAAAATTGAAAGTGAATTTTTTAAATTGAATTTTAATTAAAGTTTTTGAAAGTTTTAGTGAATTTTTCTACAGAAGCACTCATATCGTTCAATACATGGACATTTTATCCCTGATATATATATTATGAACAATATATACCATAATAACTAAATACATAAATCATGATAATGGAAGCATGTTCAATTATTGCCATGTAATTTTTTTCAACTGTTTTACTGAAAAAATAGTAAATAATTTTAAACAAAAAGTATCCCTAATTGAAATTGCTTTATACATTATTTATTATTTAATATTTTAAAACTAAAATGTACTGTGATGTGTATATATATGTATGTTATATAATGAGCTTGCTAATAGCTCTTAAACAAACTTTTCTGAATAAGCCTATTCTCAGACTGTTTTCTAGCTCTGGTTGCATCAGTGAGACATTAGAGCATTCAGAAAATTTTGTTAAGAGCTATTAGCAGGTTCATTATATAACATTTGTAGTACAAGCTTATTAAATTAAGTCACATGATATATGACTTGATTTCCTTGCAATATTTTATATAAATTAATTATTTTTAACAGATATTGTTGAAATATTTTAAAATATGAAAATATCTGTTATATTTTCATCTTAGAAAAATAACAGTCAGGTGTTAATAGACAATGATCAATGGAAATAGTAAACTGTAAATGCATTTTGTATTCAAAAAAGACACCTCTTCTAAATTCAACTTCCAGGTCTTATATAGAGGCTGAAACACTATAGAAAATTTATATTTTAAGAAAGCAAAGCTCATAACTTTTTTTACTTTTTTTTATTTTTTAATAGAATGTTCCACCAAGGTAAAAGTTTTAAAGAGATGTTATTTCTGAAATATTTTAAAATATGGAAATATCTGTTATATTTTCATCTTAGAAAAATTACAGTCAGATATTAATAAACAATGATCAATGAAAATAATAAACTGTAAATGCTTTTTCCATTCAAAAGGGATACCTCTTCTAAATGCAATTTCTGGATCTTATATAGAGACTAAATTGCTTTAGAAAATACATATATGGAGAGACAGAGAGAAGGAGAGAGAAAGAGAGTGATTGAATTTTTTCTGATTACTTAATTTTGAACTTTGCCCCACAGGTAATGCTGTTGGAAGATTTAACAGTAGATGAGTTTATATATGTATATTATATATAACAAAATTAAATAACTTACTACATTAAAAGTGTCTCAAACAGAAAAAAAATAGAAGTGCTTGTACTTAAACTTTTTTATTTTAATCATTACTAAGTTATTTTACTGAAAAATTTATTCAAGTTAGATCCAAATTCAAATCTCAGATTGCATTAATCATTATATTATATATGCATATATAAATATTTGTAATAGGATATAAAAGACCCAGAAAGAGACCACATGTGAGATGGATGGATGAAATAAGAAAGTGTGTAGGGGTGATGTGGAGAAGAGAAGCTAAAGATCGGAAAAGATGGATTGAACTTGGAGAGACTTTCATCCTGCAGTGGATTGATAATGATCAATGATGATGAAGAAGATGGATTGAACTTGGAGAGACCTTCATCCTGCAGTGGATTGATAATGGTTGATGATGATAAATAGCATATAGTGCACATTCGTAGCAAGTCCACAACATGAATCTGGATCCAAGTGCAATAAAAAAAATTTTTTCCTCTCATGTGTCATAGCATCAGCCGGGAAGCGAACCCGCTAACCCGGGACAACTTATTTTTAACAACATACCCCCATATATATATATTTGAACATTCAAGGAATTAAAACTCAACTATTCATAAAAAATTTAAATATATATATATGTAAGTGACAATATGTTTTAAATAATATTTAATAAATTAATTAAATGTATAATATTTATATATTCGTGATTGTAGATAGAGGGTTCATAAAGTGTATAATTAGTTCTGGATGGTAGAATAAATTGTGTCAACGCAAAATGACAATGAACAAACGTTATTGTGGGGGTTTAACAATTCATCGCTTTAGGGTAGATAATTTAACAGATGCAAACATATTCTCACTATAAAAAAATATTATTTTTTGCCTATAAGTATAGAAAAGTATTAGCACTAAATAAGTTCATCAACCCAATAAAGAAAAACTAAAATTGTCCATTTTATTAATCTGCCAATTTTGATAACGCCCTTAAGTTCAAAAAGAATATCGATATAAAGCAATAAAATAAATATAAAAAAATAAACATTCAAAATGTATCTATTTTTTTTTTCTCAACCCGGGACAACTGCTTGTAAAGCAGCTGTCGCTGACCTCTGACCTCTCGACCACCAATGCATCTATTTTACTTATAGAAATAGAAAAACACAAATATCATCTACCATAGATTAGACCAATGAAATATTTCTCTACAAAGACTGGGAATGCCTTGGTTTAGAAAATATTCGCGATCTATTAGTTTGAATTTAGACCAGTTTAAATAGAGTTTTAACATCATCTGATCAATTTAAATTTCATATTTCTTTATAGTTGCTTAAATATATACATCTATATAAAATTTTAGATAAGAGGCAAAAGATGGTATTCTTTTTGCTATCATTACTAAATAATCATATAACAGGTGGTATGAAGTTACTGGATTGGGGATGTTTATTATATATATATATATTACACTAAATTAACACCCAACGTTGATTTATTAAGTAAATCAAATACTCTCAGGCCAATGTTTTATCTTGCACTTTGGATCGAGAGTATGTCCTTTACTTAATAAACCAGTGTTGAAATGTTAATCTAGTGTATTACATAATATTAACTGCTAGGAAAAGTTTATATATATTATGATATCAGAAGCAATAATATACGATATGACAAAATACATATAAATAAACAAATAACAGTTATAGACAGCTTACAGAATGATTGCTGTTTTTAGTAGCATTTATAATTAAAATTTAAAAATCAAAATGTCAATGAATATGTAATATTAATGTTCCAATGTGAATAAATGGCCACTTTTCATAATTTGTGTCTAGTACACAATTATATTGACCGTTTAGTAAATTATCCATCATATTTATAAAATATGCATCTGATTTTTATTTCTCAAATCATTTTTACATATGTATATAACATTGTCAAAATAAAAATTTTGTTACAAATGATTGATTGTTCCGCAAACGCAGATTTAAATCTATCCAAAGAATAATTAATTTTAGGTTATAATTTACGTTCATGAGATCTCTCATCTTAATACACATTTTTCTTCCCCAGTATAATTCAATTCACAATTGCACATTATATATAACATTACATTTGTTGATTTTAATTAATATAATTTTTTAAACCAGTAATTATTCTATTATTATTCAGATTAAATGCAATATTAAAATTGAAGAAATAATGGAAATAATCAATCACATCTCTACTAATTATATACAATAATGAAATCCATTTTCTTCAATATTTTAATTGTTTTATTCTACATTTACGTAGTATATTATTATATTCTACATTCAGTAATTTAGTAACATATATTTCAATGTTGGATAATTTATTACTTTGACATTTATAAAACATTTTATTTGTAAATAAAAACATTAGTATATACAAGCGCTTTAGCATGCTGGGTGAAAATAAATTAATGCAGGTCTAGCGCTTTCGAGGTTTTGTCCCTCATATTCATGGCCAAAACAGATTCTAAATCCAGCCAATTTGTGAATAATAGGGATCTTTAGTAGAATATACAAATGCTCTAAATTAATAAGGGTTTAATAAGATATTTAAACAATAATCTACAAATTAGCAACAAAACTATAAATTTGTCTTGCATTGGTGGTTGAGAGGTCAGCACGACTGTCTTCCACTTGCAGGCAGTTGCCCAGGATGCGGGTTCGCGTCCCGGCCGATGCTATGACACTTAAAAAAAAAAAACTTATAAATTTAAGTAAGTGAAAAACGGTCCCAAAATATTATTCTTATGTTATGCCAATATACATATAACATCATAAATTGGAAAATACATGGGACAGCCTTCATTTTATACATGTTATTTTCAAAAGTTGCTATTAGAGATATTTTGATCAATAAATGTTATTGCATCAATAAACGAATACAGTACTTAATTTGTTTTACTTCCTTGTCACAAAAACACTTATCAATAACTTAGAAGAATTATTTTTTTCTTTTTTTATATAGACCCATATCTGGGCGAAATTATATTTTTCATCAAAAACTGCCTATCAATTTTTTAACCAAATTAAATGAAAGTAAAATTGTATTTTAATCAAATCCTAATTCTTTCTGCTAAAACGTTTCATTGTAAACTACCACAAACTAACTGTAATTAATATTTATTTTTTGTATATTGATATATCAAAAATTGTAGTTAATAATATAAATAAGCTGGATTTAGAATATTTTTATGTAGAAATAATATGTAGTGTAAATATTAAGGTAATAAATTATCCAATATTGAAATATTTGCAAATGAATTATTGAATTTCGGTTACAACATGATGACATTTTCTTCCACTAAATTTAAATTGTTTTCAGTTGAAGAAGGCTAAAATTTAACCGAAAGTATTATGGGGTTTATTATAATTATTTATAAAATATATATTGTCATTATTATTTTTATCATAATTATATATATATACATTGAATGTTAAGAGGTAATGAGGGCAACTATATGGGGTATGAATATGAATCATTAACCCATAAGATAATATAATTGGAATATAAGTGAAAAATGGTTCCCAGGAGTATACCCCATCCTTCCAACCAAGTTGTTGATAATATATAAAAAAAAGTAGGATGAATGGATATGTATATGAGCTTGATGCACATTGAGAACATCAAACTTATATGTAATGGAATGAAGACAACTCCTATTGAAAGAATGAGAATCATAAAGATGAGAGAAGAATCTATGCATGTGTATTCTCTAATTTATACCAGAACAACAGTTAAAAAAGGTGAAAAAGAGATCGCTCAAATCAAATATTCAATGGTAAAATAAATATTACAATACTAATAAAATATAAAGTAATAAAATATCTTCTATCTCTAAGAATATATGGTAAGATGAGTGCTATACCAGAACTATTTATAGCTGGTAATTTCTATCTCAGATCTCTTAAATATTTTTCTTGGAAATATTTTTTACCAGTAGAATAATAAAGCACAATCCTAATCTAATTTATTTCTTATCCTATTTTCTTTCCATCTCTTTTTCCTCTCCACATTTCCATTAAACATATAATCATCGTAATTATACTCCCTTTAAGCAGGATTTCTTTTATTTAATTTAATAAAAATAATTATTGTTATCAATGATATCGACTCTCTAAAATTTTAAACAATACATTTGTTAATTAAAATTAGCTAATGAAATATTATTGAACCATTGCAAATAAAACAATAACCTAAATACTTGCACTTCTTGCAACAGTTGATAAATTACCATTATAGAATAAATAATTCCACATTTCGTGATCATTGTTTCTTATGCTTGCTCATAACTGTTATTAAACAGGCAAAACTCTCCATACAGTAGTGCCACCCTGTGCCGAACAGAGTAATCAATGGATGCCAGAAGGCTTGTGTATAAAATCCCTATCTAGTGCCTACTCATCCAATATCTCCAGACTAGTTTCTGGTTTATGACCTTCGTCAGTGAGGAGCATTGGATCTGAGAGCACTGCAGCTAAATCTTAGGATTTAATGCAACCCTCCAGCAATGTATGGGTGTTGAACAGAGTTCAGACCTATATGACTGTATAAGCTAATGAGCTTGGATTAAAAATATTATTGTGTTTTCAATTTCATTCTCATAGTTTTGTAGTTAAGTAGAGATAAAAGGTGGCTGCTGGATGGTTGCATTATATCCTAAGATCGAGGTCCAGTGCTCGCAAATCCAAAGCTCCTCACTAATGAAGGCCATAAGCCAGAAACTAGTCTGGGGATATTGGATGAGTAGGCACTAGATAGAGATTTTATGCACAAGCCTTCTGGCATCCTTTGATTACTCTGGCTTGTACTGAGTTGCACTACTGTACGAAGAGTTTTGCCTGTTTAATTCTACATTTGTTTATCACATTACTTATTTTAATAATCACAATTTGTTTTTTCAGTTTTAAATAATTTTATTTTATTATTTTTTTAATTTTTTTTTTTTCTCTAACTAATCTATGTGACTTTTAAAGAAAAGCAGTTCCAATTGATTACAACTTTATAGTAAGAATAACTCAAAACTATTTCTTGCTATGGGCAAACAGATAATGAATATATATATATATATATGTACGTATTGTGTGTGTGTGTACTCATGTGTATTTATTTTGATTATACTAATAATTCATTCCAAGGCATTAATACTTCATAACGTTAATTACATATGCCTGATGTGGGTAAATCATCTCTTCTTATATGAAATTCATTTGCATATAATGAGATTAGAATCGCAGTTCCTGTTTAGGATGGATATTTAATACCATTATATGATATCACATGGATAAACAATAAAATCTGGACATATATCCTTTTTGTGCCGCTAAAAAAATAGAAGAGTTTCACATTTCCACTGTGTAAAAACAACTCACATTATCATGAAATATATATAAATAAATAATTATTGGAATAATTTGCATCTCCAAAAAAATAGAGAATTAATAATATAAATAGCAGTTATATAAATATTTAGCAGCTGTATAATAAATCTGATATTACCAAATATCTATTCTCATATTTTACTAAGAGCCTATTATTTATTCACATGCTTTACAATATATATATATGATAAACAAAACAAGTTATAAATTTTGTAACTTGCTCTTAGCTTGCATTTTATGATCACTAGATGGAGCTTTACCAATAGCTCCTAACAAGCTTTTGTTTACATAAACACCGAGAGAGATAGAATTCAATATCTTTTTCATTGTCTCCAACCTTTAGACCATGGTTTCGAGCTAGTTGGCTCAACTCAGTAAAGTGTAGGAAGACTAGAAACTATTCTAAATACTAACTCTACAATCAGCATTTATGAAACACGTTTCTATCAGTTTGAAAGCATGAATTTTTCAGATACGTAAATATCTTCAAATCCAGCTAAACAATTTTAAATATTAAATGTCATAATGACTGGGTATTATTACAAAATCATTTTGTAATTTTGTGTATTTAAATGGGGTTAAGGTCCTACATATGTGGGGTCAGATTAACTTATGGTCGACATTGGTATGACAAAAATTGTCAAACAAGAGTTTTGAACACACCATCATCAGATTTTGAAGATTATCCATTAAAGTTTGAGCAATACAACCAACGAAGTATGCTCT
>JAQFVV010012508.1:380273-495376 GCA_028023455.1 Epiperipatus broadwayi | reverse complement strand
ACATTGTTTTTTTATATATATTATTAAACAAGTTAAAATAAAAAGTTCGCATTTAAAAACTTTCTTTAAAAATTAAAAATTGAAATTAAAATATACACTTAAACTCTTATATATTAAATCGCACAGATAATGAAAAATTATTAAAATAAAACTTTATTAAAGAAAAAGTATTTTAAAACTAAATTTTAAAAAGATTTGGAGATGAAATTATATCTTTAAATTTATCTTTAAATATATTTTTGATTTGGAAAACAGGTTAATTAATCAGAAATGGAAATGATTGTTAATTAGTTAAATGTAAACCAGCCTTCAGCATTTAAATGTAAAAACACCTGTCAGATAAGAAAACAATAAAAACTGTTAGCAAATAAGAAGAAATCCCTATGGAATCGGACCTCAACGAAAAGGATCATCTCATCGATGACGTAATGTAAATTCAATCCTTCACATTAATATAAAAGGAAAATTTTGGAAATTATTAATCAGTGACTAGTGACTGGAAATTGATTGATTATTGACGATGTAACAGCTAGGTGTTAGCGCTGGGGGGATTGAAAAAGACGCACAGCTTCAATCCCTTCAGTTCTGCTAAGAAAGAGAAAAAAATGGGCCATCGTTTATACAATGAGGACCAACTACACGAAAACAAAATCTCCAAAGGATAAATAAATAAATCAACCGGATACTAATCTTCGGACGACGTGGGAATTCACGTTTAAACGGCCAGGAATATAATAGGATGAACTATTTCAATAACCGTAAGAACTTTAAAATTTATGAACAGTAAATTAAAAACTTTTCATATTTAAAATGATTTTAATATTATTCAATCTGACCAACAATATTTATTAATTGGTTATAATTTTATTTAATGTATTTAATTTGTAAAATCATTTCCATTTATTTATTTATTTATTTAATTTTGTTCTTTAAGTTTTATTATGATTTCTGTTTTCCGTTAAATAAATTATAAAAAAATGTTAAACTTGAGTCGGGCGTGAATGGCTGTATCGATTTGTAAAGATAATTGAGGGAGGGTAATCTTGGGTTGTTCATTTCGTGGTTGAATTGGTTCAATGGATTGGATATATTTATGTAATTAGTAAATGTAATATGAGATCCGCTACGGGCAGGATTATAGATATACGCCACACACCCTCTGTTTGCCTATGGATGGGTTTGTAAGTCGGCAGAAGACCGCAGCCCATTCCTATGGAGTTTTTAGTTTATTGATCTACTTGCCCACAGATGTCACATTCCTGTGGGTGGAGAGGCAATGTCGTTTTACTTTCTTCATATTGTTCAGATGTACATTCCTGACAATATAATTGTGTTGTCGTATCATGCTACATTGAATACATGAATGTATCAGATGGATTGGCGCCGGTTGATTGCGAAATGTGTTGCCTAGGGTTAAATAGGGATAGAATATTTTATTTTCGAATGCAAATCTATATAGTATATTCAGGCTCGATCCTATAAAACTATTAAATTTAAGTTGTTTATAGACGCTTGCATAGATTGGCTATCGGTTAAATATGTTTACGCTTTCATATTTGATCAAAATATATAGACATTCGACAAATACTGATACCTTACGGTGAGTATCTAAAAGGTATTTATTCGGATGTCTTTTAAGTTGTTGGTGACTGATGCAGGTATCTTACGATGAATACTAGAGGGTTTCTTATATTTCCCTCTGCAATTGTCAGTAATCAATAACTTTGTATTTTGATCGCTTATGTTTACTTTGAAATGTTTTTGACCGTTGAAATCTATGTAACCGATCTATAGCAACATATTAAACAGGTTAATATAATCCCATCTGTGCGAACTTGATTAAAAATGTAAATTTATAATATAATAGTAATGCAATGTAAATCAAAGTAAAAAAAAATAATAATGTTAAATTAAATGTAAATCACTAAAGTAATTTTAAACCTTATATATATGTGCATAAATAAATGTTTGTATGTGAATTACTGGCAGTGGCTTACTTTATTCTTTTATATCCTAGTAAATGAGATTATTAAATCTCTGCTATTCCACTGAGCTAGTGACATGGGCTAACGACCGGAACCAAAATATTTAAAAGGAAAAAAAAAAATATATATTTTTTTTTTTTGACTCACGTATCTGCCTACTTTATAAATTTTTCTAGGTTCAAATGCCTAGATGGCGCCCCGTAGTGCAGTTTACGTTAAGTATTTTCTCCGGATCGTTACAATGGCGCAACCAACTGGGCCGATCTTTAATAAACCACAAATACCCTGAGCAAATTTTGTCAAAATGAAATAAATGTTTTATCTGCTTACATAAGTCGGATATTTTTAAATTTTATAAAAGCACTGCCAGGAAGAAATTGCGCATATATATTAAATATGAGAAAGTATAAAATAATTTTAAAACTAATTTTTGTAAATTAAAAAGAAAATCAAAAGGTTGCATTGGATATGTTTTTTTTTGTTAATATATATTTATGCGTTAACGTGTATAGGCGCACAGCCACGGAAGTTTATGATCGAAATGTGGTACCTTACGATGAGTACCGTTGGGAATTTACGTCAGTGTAATCCTATTTATGCATTTCAATCAGTCATAAATAAGTTGGTGGTAGTTATAATTGTGCTGCAAATATACACGTATAAATCCATTATCTTTCAAAACGTATTTAGTTCAATGCAACCTTCTTAAATAAATAATTTAAATAACTTGCTTGTCATGCCGTATGTAAAAATAAAATGTATAAAATAAAATAGAACACTTTTGGGGAGGGGTGTTAACGTAAATGGTCCTTAGGTAGGCGTTGGTCAACATTTTCTTTTTCTTTTTGTATATAGTTTTTTGTAAAATTATTAACCGAATGTTTGTAAATTTTGTTAATACCGTAAGTACTAACCCTAAGTAAAATATTTTTTTTTTTTGATCATTTTTTTTTTAAGTAACTTTACTGATATGTAACGAGCACAGACGTTCGTTACATTGTTTTTTTTTATATATATTATTAAACAAGTTAAAATAAAAAGTTCGCATTTAAAAACTTTCTTTAAAAATTAAAAATTGAAATTAAAATATTGTCTTAAACTCTTATATATTAAATCGCACAGATAATAAAAAATTATTAAAATAAAACTTTATTAAAGAAAAAGTATTTTAAAACTAAATTTTAAAAAGATTTGGAGATGAAATTATATCTTTAAATTTATCTTTAAATATATTTTTGATTTGGAAAACAGGTTAATTAATCAGAAATGGAAATGATTGTTAATTAGTTAAATGTAAACCAGCCTTCAGCATTTAAATGTAAAAACACCTGTCAGATAAGAAAACAATAAAAACTGTTAGCAAATAAGAAGAAATCCCTATGGAATCGGACCTCAACGAAAAGGATCATCTCATCGATGACGTAATGTAAATTCAATCCTTCACATTAATATAAAAGGAAAATTTTGGAAATTATTAGTCAGTGACTAGTGACTGGAAATTGATTGATTATTGACGATGTAACAGCTAGGTGTTAGCGCTGGGGGGATTGAAAAAGACGCACAGCTTCAATCCCTTCAGTTCTGCTAAGAAAGAGAAAAAAATGGGCCATCGTTTATACAATGAGGACCAACTACACGAAAAACAAAATCTCCAAAGGATAAATAAATAAATCAACCGGATACTAATCTTCGGACGACGTGGGAATTCACGCTTAAACGGCCAGGAATATAATAGGATGAACTATTTCAATAACCGTAAGAACTTTAAAATTTATGAACAGTAAATTAAAAACTTTTCATATTTAAAATGATTTTAATATTATTCTATCTGACCAACAATATTTATTAATTGGTTATAATTTTATTTAATGTATTTAATTTGTAAAATCATTTCCATTTATTTATTTATTTATTTAATTTTGTTCTTTAAGTTTTATTATGATTTCTGTTTTCCGTTAAATAAATTATAAAAAATGTTAAACTTGAGTCGGGCGTGAATGGCTGTATCGATTTGTAAAGATAATTGAGGGAGGGTAATCTTGGGTTGTTCATTTCAGTGGTTGAATTGGTTCAATGGATTGGATATATTTATGTAATTAGTAAATGTAATATGAGATCCGCTACGGGCAGGATTATAGATATACGCCACACACCCTCTGTTTTGCCTATGGATGGGTTGGTAAGTCGGCAGAAGACCGCAGCCCATTCCTATGGAGTTTTTAGTTTATTGATCTACTTGCCCACAGATGTCACATTCCTGTGGGTGGAGAGGCAATGTCGTTTTACTTTCTTCATATTGTTCAGATGTACATTCCTGACAATATAATTGTGTTGTCGTATCATGCTACATTGAATACATGAATGTATCAGATGGATTGGCGCCGGTTGATTGCGAAATGTGTTGCCTAGGGTTAAATAGGGATAGAATATTTTATTTTCGAATGCAAATCTATATAGTATATTCAGGCTCGATCCTATAAAACTATTAAATTTAAGTTGTTTATAGACGCTTGCATAGATTGGCTATCGGTTAAATATGTTTGCGTTTTCATATTTGATCAAAATATATAGACATTCGACAAATACTGATACCTTACGGTGAGTATCTAAAAGGTATTTATTCGGATGTCTTTTAAGTTGTTGGTGACGATGCAGGTATCTTACGATGAATACTAGAGGGTTTCTTATATTTCCCTCTGCAATTGTCAGTAATCAATAACTTTGTATTTTGATCGTTTATGTTTACTTTGAAATGTTTTTGACCGTTGAAATCTATGTAACCGATCTATAGCAACATATTAAACAGGTTAATATAATCCCATCTGTGCGAACTTGATTAAAAATGTAAATTTATAATATAATAGTAATGCAATGTAAATCAAAGTAAAAAAAAAAATAATGTTAAATGTTAAATTAAATGTAAATCACTAAAGTAATTTTAAACCTTATATATATATGTGCATAAATAAATGTTTGTATGTGAATTACTGGCAGTGGCTTACTTTATTCTTTTATATCCTAGTAAATGAGATTATTAAATCTCTGCTATTCCACTGAGCTAGTGACATGGGCTAACGACCGGAACCAAAATATTTAAAAGGAAAAAAAAAAATATATATATTTTTTTTTTGACTCACGTATCTGCCTACTTTATAAATTTTTCTAGGTTCAAATGCCTAGATGGCGCCCCGTAGTGCAGTTTACGTTAAGTATTTTCTCCGGATCGTTACAATGGCGCAACCAACTGGGCCGATCTTTAATAAACCACAAATACCCTGAGCAAATTTTGTCAAAATGAAATAAATGTTTTATCTGCTTACATAAGTCGGATATTTTTAAATTTTATAAAAGCACTGCCAGGAAGAAATTGCGCATATATATTAAATACGAGAAAGTATAAAATAATTTTAAAACTAATTTTTGTAAATTAAAAAGAAAATCAAAAGGTTGCATTGGATATGTTTTTTTTTGTTAATATATATTTATGCGTTAACGTGTATAGGCGCACAGCCACGGAAGTTTATGATCGAAATGTGGTACCTTACGATGAGTACCGTTGGGAATTTACGTCAGTGTAATCCTATTTATGCATTTCAATCAGTCATAAATAAGTTGGTGGTAGTTATAATTGTGCTGCAAATATACACGTATAAATCCATTATCTTTCAAAACGTATTTAGTTCAATGCAACCTTCTTAAATAAATAATTTAAATAACTTGCTTGTCATGCCGTATGTAAAAATAAAATGTATAAAATAAAATAGAACACTTTTGGGGAGGGGTGTTAACGTAAATGGTCCTTAGGTAGGCGTTGGTCAACATTTTCTTTTTCTTTTTGTATATAGTTTTTTGTAAAATTATTAACCGAATGTTTGTAAATTTTGTTAATACCGTAAGTACTAACCCTAAGTAAGATATTTTTTTTTTTTGATCATTTTTTTTTTAAGTAACTTTACTGATATGTAACGAGCACAGACGTTCGTTACATTGTTTTTTTTTATATATATTATTAAACAAGTTAAAATAAAAAGTTCGCATTTAAAAACTTTCTTTAAAAATTAAAAATTGAAATTAAAATATTGTCTTAAACTCTTATATATTAAATCGCACAGATAATAAAAAATTATTAAAATAAAACTTTATTAAAGAAAAAGTATTTTAAAACTAAATTTTAAAAAGATTTGGAGATGAAATTATATCTTTAAATTTATCTTTAAATATATTTTTGATTTGGAAAACAGGTTAATTAATCAGAAATGGAAATGATTGTTAATTAGTTAAATGTAAACCAGCCTTCAGCATTTAAATGTAAAAACACCTGTCAGATAAGAAAACAATAAAAACTGTTAGCAAATAAGAAGAAATCCCTATGGAATCGGACCTCAACGAAAAGGATCATCTCATCGATGACGTAATGTAAATTCAATCCTTCACATTAATATAAAAGGAAAATTTTGGAAATTATTAATCAGTGACTAGTGACTGGAAATTGATTGATTATTGACAATGTAACAGCTAGGTGTTAGCGCTGGGGGAATTGAAAAAGACGCACAGCTTCAATCCTTTCAGTTCTGCTAAGAAAGAGAAAAAAATGGGCCATCGTTTATACAATGAGGACCAACTACACGAAAAACAAAATCTCCAAAGGATAAATAAATAAATCAACCGGATAATAATCTTCGGACGACGTGGGAATTCACGTTTAAACGACCGGAATCAAAATTTAAGAAAAAAAAAATATATTTTTTTTGACTCACGTATCTGCCTACTTTATAAATTTTTCTAGGTTCAAATGCCTAGATGGCGCCCCGTAGTGCAGTTTACGTTAAGTCGTTTTCTCCGGATCGTTACAATGCTAATACTGCAACTGGATAGTAGAGCAGTATCTGAAGAAGAGAGAGGAGAATAATATCACTGAAACATGTGGAAAGTTTAAATGAAGTTTGACTTTTTCTTAACACATTATTAATACTAAATAATGGAAATAGCTGAACATATAACAACATGTACAATGTCATTATGACAATGTTTCAAAAAAACAAATGATATATATATATATATTAATGGATATTTTAGATGAAAATATTTAATATGTGGAGTTATCCATTTATAATTATTTAATTAGAAAGCCCTTTACCTAAAATATTAGCTAATAAAAGCCAGCTGCCCAGACCAAGAACTAAAGAAAACCTGTCAGGATGATTGTAAGTAATTATAAATGGATACCAACAGTTTTTCTTTAGCTCTTGGCTTGGGGCATCTGGCTTTCATTAGCTACTGTTTTAGGTAAACTGCTTTCTAATTAAATAATTATAAATAGATAACTCCACACATTAAATATTTCCAAGCAATATATGTATTCTTTTTAGCATGCACTTCTTTTGATTTGGATAATTTTTTTTTACTTATTTTTATTGAAAATTTTAATTGTACATAATTACTGATGTTTCATTCTTTTTATATTTTGGCTATTCCAAGTATTTAATGAATTCCAATTTTTATTCCTTATTTTGACACTTTACAGTTCACACCATTACACTATTAATGGTAGTTGTGCTTTCTATATAACTCATACAAACAGTTTAAGATGTACTCTATAAAATAATATTATGAAAATATTTATAAAGATGAATAACATGTAAAAGGTTTACAAGGATTAAACTCTTCTTTTTGTCACACAAAATTCATTTACCACAACTAGCTTTGATTGACTTCAGCATTACTAGTTGTACGTTATATTACTATACTTTTTTTTTCTCAATTGGTAACGAGCTATGATTATGGGAACTTAGACTTCTCAAAAGTGCTCAGATGATTAATTAAGATTATTAATTACTATGCTATATAGCTTTATTACATTTAAAAAAATATTAATTATTAAATATTTATTACTAATATAAATATACACCTTTACCCCCCTTAGCAATGGCAATTGGTTCTCCAAAACTCATCGTTAAGCAAGAATATCGTATACAGAATACGGATTTATAATGAGGGTCTATAGGAAAAAAATTGGTCGGTTCCTAAAACTAAAAAATTACACTAATTTAGGAATAAAGTACTTATTAAAAAAATATTCATTAACACTTATTTTAAATGCAATCTGTTTTTCTTTTAAACTTTTTTTCTAATTCAACATTTGCATTTTAAAATATTGTTTTTCTTTTGATTTGAAACCACTAGGGTATAAACAACATTTTTAACGAAGTTACAAAATCAATAACTGTTTTTACATAATTACCAGGTGTTCCAAAAATAATCGTGAAAGTTTGTGATGATGGTATTTTAGTTGTACTGTACCATATTTATATATTGGACTATTTCATCATCTAATATACTGTTGAATATCTTTGGAAAAATTAAACTTTATTTAAATAATCCAAGTACTGTATATTATATTTAAATAAAATTTAATTTTTCTAAAGACATTCAACATTTATATGTACAGTATATAGTATTATAGATTCATTAATTATATATATTTTAAGTTTATACATTCTAAATTTATCATATATTATAACACAACAAATATACAATCACTTTTTTCTTTAAAATATACATGTTCTCCAATTACATCAACAAATTAAAAAAATCCTTCTCCTTTTTCTTTTCAAAAACATTTTGGTTAATTAGTCATAAATGGTAATTAGTAATACAATTAGATAAATTAGTAATAAAATTTGATAAAATTAGTAATAAAATCAGTAATACTTCAGCGATCAAAATATAAAATAAGCAATCTAAATATTCAATTCTTACAATGGTTGATCAGACACAGTAAGTAAAAAAAAAACTGGTCTCACTTCATCAATGCAAGCAGGTAAAAGACAGATATTGACCCAGAATTCACCACAGTACTCCAAAATCTCGAAGGTGATCACAAACTCACCTTCACCACTCCTATCGATTAGTCATGCCAATGTTTCAGTTGCCATGCCATTGCTTTGGTTTATCATTGATCATTTCTACCAGTGGGTTGTGTAGTACATCATAGCTTAGTTAATACTCAAATACCGTTAAAAGTAATAAAATGGATATCACGTACTATGAATAGAAATAAATACTCTAAACAATAAAATCAAATTTAAATTAAATTAATAATTTAGTCTTGAACAAATATATTTTTAAATGCGGATAGATTTCGTACATATTATATGATAAACTTTGTTGACAATTTTACCACTTTCATGATCACCATAGTTAGAACGAGATCTTTTTTTAAAGCTAAACATTTAAAGATTGTAGTCCGTTACGATCATTAAAATGTTTAATGTAGTGCGGTGAATATATATGTATCGTCCAGTAAGATTGGAAACAAAGAACGGAGAACTTATTGGAAATATGCATATTTAATTGAACACTCCTTTGATTTCATTAATTTTAATTTTATCAATTCTGTATAGTTGAAGAATGTAGCATTTATTATTGTTAGGTATTTTTTCCAATATGGATGCTAGTGAAAATAAACAAATGGTCAGAAATTTGTGTAGCTGCTTGATTTAACTTTATTTTTATTATTATTCGTTTTTAATATATATAATAAAGTTATAATTTATTGTTCGGGATTCATAAGAAGTTTCGAGCGCCAGAATCTATCTGGACGTCCTAATTCCAAGTCGGACACTCTCTATCAATTGTGTCAAAACTGCACAGGGTTAATTTTAATGTTAAAATTATATTTTGATTTGAATTATAATGTTAACACAACTAAGAATTAATTTTGATTTCATAGTTTCAAAAAATAATACCGTTGTTAACGGATATAATTCTGCAAAATTCGTAATATGGTGATTAAGTTGAAATGATTATTATTTAAATCAAATCTTATTATAGATATGATTTTGAATTTATTATTAATGTTACTTTATTTTTGGTTAAAACTCTATGTAGTTAAGAATAGTTGTTCCAAACTTACTAGTCCTAAATGCCTGTTTTGTTTTTTATTAAAAAATTAAAAAAAAAAGATTAAGGGATAGGATGGTTTATTTTTTAAATAAAGTAGCAAGGAAATGTGATAAATCAGAGATATTACTTAATTATAATTGAGTTAAGATAGATTTCTTATGCTTAGCTTATTTTGTTGTCTTAGGATCGATTCTGGCGTTCGCAAATTCAAATATTCGAATTTCTTAGAACTCCCTATCTAGAAAACCAATAGCATTTTTTTTTTAAAATTCTAGAAGCCATTTGCCTATTAATTAGGGAAGCTCATTAATAGATTATATTATACACGTATTTGTTTTTATTTATTTTACCATTGCTTTTATTTTCCGTTATACACACGCAAATACATATGTACAAACATACATTTTGACCATTTATGTAGAACATTAGACACATTTTGACCATTTATGCAGAACATTGTTCAAACATAGATTTAACCACCCAATTTACATTTAAATACTTTTTTTAATTGTAAGATTCAATGTAATAATATCTCTGGACGAAAAAAAACATTAAACAAATACTAACTAATTGTATCAAAATTTTCTGTGTATTTATTGTAGACTTTTTGTAAATTTTTTAATTACCTTGAGATTTATCTTTAGTTTAAATAAAAGTGTTTATTTAGTCAAATAAGACAAATAAGAATTATATATACACACGTGCATGTGAGAATTTGCATTCTTATATTAATCCATGTAAATACTTCCTTGTTGCTATTATTTGCATTATGTTGATGATGTAGTGTCTGAATCCAATCATTCATCTTTTAGATAGTAGAGGTTATTTAGGAATATTGTAAAAAACATTTTCTAATTTTTGGGCATACATGCAATATTTTTCAATGACTTCTATTAGTTAAGATATGGTTGGTGGGATCCAGATATCGATATAATACTAATATTAACAACAAGCAAATGTATCCAGGTATAAAATTGAAACATATATTGAAATATTTTAGCTGTGAAAATCATTATATATATATATATATATTCAATTTAAAAAACAGCAACCAAAGAGCTATTACAGGTTAATGGAGAAACTTTTTTAGCTTCATGGAGATTATCAATTAGTAGGAATTGATGGTTTCCTGGCAACAACAAAAGGTAAAAGTTATCTCTGTTTACATGGATATGATTTCCCTTATTTCTATTCTTTACTATGTATATTGAATTATATTTTCATGGATTTTTACTTTTATAAATAATAGAAATAGAGATTATAGCCATGTAAACAGAAATAAATTTTAACTATTGATGTTGCCAGGAAACCAGTTAATAATTGCTTATCTTGAGGCTAATAGCAAATTGGGTTTGGGCTTTAATGAAGTAAGAGAGTTCTGTTTTATTTAAAACCTAAATTGTTATATGGATTTAAACCCAAAAAGCTACTTTATAGATTTAAGAATGCAGAAAACTAGCATCTTCTTTAACATTCTCCAAATAATAATTAATCTTCTCCAAAGAGATATATGTATATGTAATTACCCTAATATTGGAAGTAATTTGACTTCTTCAGATGTCTTTATTCAAATATTTTAAAAAATTGTTGTGGAGAACCAATTATATATATGTATAATTAGAAAATTTTCATAAATTTTTGAACATAAATATTTGAAATTTTAATGTGATTTTTCATTTAATTTTCTAACTAGAGTTCAGTATTTTGGTATTCTTCCTGCGATGATGTATTACTCCAGTGCCATGTTATTCTAAATTTGCCATATGTTTCAAGTAATGCCTCCATGGACAGAATTAATTGATAAAATGCTCAAATTCCGTAGAGGCATTATTTTAAACATATCGCAAACGTAGAATAATATGTTACTAGAAATAATACACCATATCACATACAATACGAAAGTTAAAATTTAAAAAAATAATGGAGACATATATTTATTAAGGAAAAGGGGGAAATGATGTACAATGCTAAATAAAACAGGTACTTGTGTGTTGTGCCTTTTTATTGCAGCACTAATGTGCCTCCAAAGCCATCCTTCCCCCTTTCCAGCATAGTTTGGCACTTTGGACCATCAACACCCAGCATGTTTAATACCAAACTTCTAATCTAAAAAAATATTATTACCAATGATGGAGAAATGTATGATGGGAAAAAATGAAATATGAAAAAGAACTCTCAAACTTTTTTAAATGGCGAACTGTAACAAAGTTTTACTGTAAGTTTAACATTATATATTATTTAAAAAAACATACACACAGTTTTAGAAAAGAAAAACAAGCACAAATATATAATGTTTTAGCTGTAAGGATATTTTTAAATATAAAACCATATTATTTGCAAATGATGGGAGAGATGTATTATATTGTGAGGTGGAGGTGGGGGATCACTATAACATAAGTTTTATCTTTATCTAAAAATGGCAAACTGTTGTAAGTTTAACATTATACTTAATTTCTTTTTTTTTTTTTAAAAAAAATATAAAGTTTTAGCAGAGCAAAATGTATAAAGTAAATGTATTTTTAAATATAAAACCATATTACTGACAAATAATGTGAGAGATATATTATATTGTGGGAGGGGGGGGAGACACTATGGTGGTCTGAAACGGTTAATATCTTCTAAAATGAAAAGGAAAGGGTCAGTTTATTTGACATGGATTAATCATGCCAGGACTTTTGTTTGCCATGATACTATAAACAGAAGCTTTTAATAAATATTACTGAACACTAACATCACCGGAGTAATAATACATCATAGCAGGGATAATACCAAAGTATTCAAGCAACCAATTATTTAAAAATTGGCAATGCTAATTGACACACATCTTCTAGTAATAGGATTTATTTGTCTGACTATTTATAAAATAACAATAGATCCCATTTTTATCTTATGCCTTAGTTTTAAATCAGAAATCTGTTTTTGATTTATAAGACATCAGATAAATAAACACTATTACTTTTTATGATTTCAATTTACATTTCCAGTTTTTAATTGTTTCTTGTTTAGTTACATCATAATCAAACGTTATCTTAAAAAACAAAAAAGCTTCAATATTCATCTAAATGCTGGTGAAAATCTTTTAATTATTATATATAACTTGAAAAGAGAGATTTGTATTTATATGTTGATTATTTTCATCATCTAATATTAAATATTGAATGTCTTCAGAAAAATTTAACTTTATTTAATTGTTAATAATAACATACAGATTAGTATAGACACAACATTTCTAGCGTATTATTCTCTCTTTCTCAGGTGCTGCTGATCTGACCAATGACAGTTCTAGCATATTATTCTCTCTTTTTCAGGTGCTGCTGGTCTGACCATGACAGTTCTAGCATATTATTCTCTCATTCTCAGGTGCTGCTGATCTGACCAATGACAGTTCTAGTGTATTATTCTCTCGTTCTCAGGTGCCGCTGGTCTGACCAATGATAGTTCTAGCATATTATTCTCTCATTCTCAGGTGCTTCTGGTCTGACCTATGACAGTTCTATTGTATTATTCTCTCATTCTCAGGTGCTGCTGATCTGACCAATGACAGTTCTAGCATATTATTCTCTTGTTATCAGGTGCTGCTGGTCTGACCAATGACAGTTCTAGCATATTATTCTCTTGTTCTCAGGTGCTGCTGATCTGACCAATGACAGTTCTAGCGTATTATTCTCTCGTTCTCAGGTGCTGCTGATCTGACCAATGACAGTTCTAGCATGTTATTCTCTCATTCTCAGGTGCTGCTGATCTGACCAATGACAGTTCTAGCGTATTATTCTCTCATTCTCAGATGCTGCTGATCTGACCAATGACAGTTCTAGCATATTATTCTCTCATTCTCAGGTGCTGCTGATTTGACCAATGACAGTTCTAGCGTATTATTCTCTCATTCTCAGGTGCTGCTGGTCTGACCAATGACAGTTCTAGCATATTATTCTCTCATTCTCAGGTGCTGCTGATCTGACCAATGACAGTTCTAGCATATTATTCTCTCTTTCTCAGGTGCTGCTGATCTGACCAATGACAGTTCTAGCGTATTATTCTCTCGTTCTCAGGTGCTGCTGGTCTGACCAATGACAGTTCTAGCATATTATTCTCTCATTCTCATGTGCTTCTGATCTGACCAATGACAGTTCTAGCGTATTATTCTCTCTTTCTCAGGTGCTGCTGATCTGACCAATGACAGTTCTAGCGTATTATTCTCTCTTTCTCAGGTGCTGCTGATCTGACCAATGATAGTTCTAGCGTATTATTCTCTCGTTCTCAGGTGCTGCTGATCTGACCAATGCCAGTTCTAGCGTATTATTCTCTCATTCTCAGGTGCTGCTGATCTGACCAATGACAGTTCTAGCATATCAGGTGCTGCTGGTCTGATCAATGAAAGTTCTAGCGTATTATTCTCTCATTCTCAGGTGCTGCTGGTCTGACCAATGACAGTTCTAGCGTATCATTCTCTCATTCTCAGGTGCTGCTGATCTGACCAATGACAGTTCTAGCATATTATTCTCTCTTTCTCAGGTGCTGCTGGTCTGACCAATGACAGTTCTAGCATATTATTCTCTCTTTCTCAGGTGCTGCTGATCTGACTAATGACAGTTCTAGCATATTATTCTCTCATTCTCAGGTGCTGCTGATCTGACCAATAACAGTTCTAGCATATTATTCTCTCTTTCTCAGGTGCTGCTGATCTGACCAATGACAGTTCTAGCGTATTATTCTCTCATTCTCAGGTGCTGCTGATCTGACCAATGACAGTTCTAGCATATTATTCTCTCTTTCTCAGGTGCTGCTGATCTGACCAATGAAGTTCTAGCATATTATTCTCTCTTTCTCAGGTGCTGCTGATCTGACCAATGACAGTTCTAGCATGGGAATCAAATATGGACCTTTAAATTCTTAAATATTGAATTTTAAGGTAATGCTGATTCCCATGTTTACTGTCACTGGTCATACTACCAACAGCTGAAGAAGAGAGAATAATACTACCAAAACATTGTGCATATATTAACCTGTGTCTATTACTAACAGCTGAATTTAATTGGGAAATTTAAATAACATTTACAATTTTTCTAAAGACATTCAATATTTAATATTACATAATGAAAATAGTCCAGCGTATAAATACAGCCAAAATTCCATCACACAAACCTTCAGGCAAACACATAGGAGAGATTCACTTGTTTGTGAAAATATTTGAGAAGCTGTGCTCCTTCACGCTTTTATTCATATAAAAGTATAGATACCAGATCTGCTATTCTTATTTAAAATTAGGACATAAGCTAAAAGTCTTTTCATTTTTCGTTTATAAGAAACAACAAATAAATTTTACTTTTAGTGATGTGATTTTACTTTACATTGTCAGTTTTTAATTTGTTTCTTGTTATTATTGCCGAACTCTAATTAGAAAAACACATAGAAAATTTTATCAAAATTTTCAGTAATTTAAAAATATAAATTAATATTATCAATTATTTAAAAGATTTCAATTTTAACAATTATCTGAATAACAAAAAAAAGGGCACAATTAATATAAAATATTATATTAAAAAATGCAAAACGTATCTTACATACATTATATCATACTGTAATAATAATAAAAATGTAAACTTCCCAATTAAATGAATAATATGTTTAAATGTGATAAAACACAGTTACAGATAATAAGATTAATGGATAAGCACTTTTGAAAAGTTGTATCTTCTCATAATCATAGGTAGTGAGTTGAATGAGTACAGTGAAAAATGTGTGCTATAAATATTTAAATTTATGCAAAGTAGGTTAGAGAGTCCACTTTTCAGAGAGAGAGAGAGAGAAGCATGCTTCCTTCCAGTTTATAGTATAGGTGTTATTACCTATAAGCCATGCTTCTTTAACATTATGTTTAGAGTCATGGCACTCTATACAAGCGATGGTGGCAGAAGAAGGTTTGAATATATGGCTGTTAGAGCATTTTAGTGCATTTAGACATAGTATATCATACTGTAAAATGTAAAAGTGTTCTTTGCTATTAAGAAAAGAACACCAGAGCATTTTTTGATTCATATTTCCACCATTCTTTTATAAAAATCTTTCACAAACAACTGCTCTTTATTTATCAAATAATGATTACGCCCTTTCATTATATTTTTAGCTAATGTACAAGTAATAACTTCATTCTTGAAATACTCTTAGTTTTTATTTAGAGGATAACAATTTGTAAATACCATAACATCTAACAAGTAACATGTGTTTGCTAAAATAATTTTTAAAATAAACAAATAAATATTTTGAACTCCTAAAAATGGATAATTAAAACAAAAATGTCTCACAAACTTCCTGTATTACAGATTATACAAAAGTATCTTATATATATATATACAAACACATTGTCCATGAAGCTATATAAATAGTAAAAAATGTCCATATTAATTCAACTGTTATTATGACAGTACTGGACTATTGTAGTCTTGAAACCATTCATAATCAATGTACTAGAAAGGGTGCTTCAGGAATGAAGTTATCGTTCTTTAACTTGTCCATTAACTAAAAGTATGGATTGTATCATATCATATACAACTTTCTTAACCACTTTAAAATGCCATTTTTTATATCAAAACTTTATTCTAATAGTTTCGACTGTCCTGCAGTCATCATCAGAGTTATATAATTAATACATTTTATATGTAAAATGTATTAATTATATAATTATACATTTGAATATTGTAGCTCTGATGATGACTGCAGGACATTCGAAACTGTTAAAATAAAGTTTTGATATAAAAAATAGTGTTGAAGAAGTATTTAAGAAAGTTGTAAATGGTATATGTAAAAGTAGAAATCAGTACATAGGGAAAGGAAGAAGACTATTATATTACTTCCATAAGTATGGACTACATAATGTAAATTGGTGATTATTGTTTATTTCATAAAAGATTAGCTAATACACAATTGACATGACCATTGTTTTAATTACTCAGCCAATTTTCATACAAAATCCTAAGAAAAAAAAAATTATGAGAATATTAGAAGGTGAAGAACTTTGGAGATAAAGAACCTTTCCTATGAAAATAAGCAAAATACTAAATTCTTTCTAAATATGAGATAGTTGTAAAATATTATTATTCTATATTTTTAGGTGAATTACTCATTATCAAAATATATTTGTCCTCTTTTTACCACTTTTGGTCAATGAGAACACAAGATGTTTTTTCACCATTTCTCACTCTTTTGGGAAGTGTTGGCTTATTGATTATTTTACCAATTTTAAAAAGAATATTTCAAATGGAAGATACGTCTTTGGCTATTATGGGATGCATATCTAAAATAGCAAGTTCCGTTCTTATATCATTATCTACGAATACCTTAATGATATATATGAGTAAGTATTATTATTATTATTTTTCTAATTCAAAAATTAAATATTTTTAATGTGTGTGAATGCTTTTGTTTTAAAAAATAAATTAATAAAAAATAATATAAATTAATTAATAAACAAAAAAAAACTATTATGACTGTGGAAATTTATATTAAGTTTTTTTATTGGCTAATTAATTAGCTCTCCTAATAAATCAATACGAGTATATTATAAATATTGAACTTTAAGATGTTATTAAAGGGGATTCGAACACAGACTTTTAAGCTTTCTTCAGCTATTCTTTGTCTTATATAACCAATACACATAACCACACATATTAATTAGCTCTCCTAGTGTTTTGTTTTTCATGTGTCAAAGCATCAGCTGAGAAGCGAACCCGTGACAAGTGCTTGTAAGGCGGCTGTGCTGACCACTCGGCCACCAACACTTGACTAGCTTTCCTAATGTTTTAAAGAGTTTATCAAAAGATTGTTGATGTAGATGTAATTATTAAATATACTAGACTAAATGAAGATATTAAAAATGATATCTTATCACTAATGAAATAAATAAATAATCAAATAGAAGGGCATATAGCAATCAAGCATTGGAAGTGGAAGACTGATCCTTTATTCAGGTACTTTCAACTCCTATTATCATCATGTTACCACTGTACTAAAAACTATAGGAACTCTCCTATTGGTCAAGATATATTGCTTGGCCATAGTACTCTATTAAATCATAACTTCAACATAAACAAAGAGCTTTACTAAGTGCTCAACAATCTTTGTGATAAATGCTTAACAAGAGAAAGCATTTAAAATATCTCTATCAGAAACCACACCCAAATCTCAGGCCAATGGTTTCATGCTTTGACATTTCTCAGTAAGGCACTAGAGTAGAATTGACTCCTAGCAAAAAAAATATGAAACATATTATATAAACCTAAATATTAAATTTGATCTCATTAAATTTTTATGTAACTATAGACGAATATAATCATTATAACGAATAACTTCTATTTAAACACAATGTTTAACTTGTCATTGGAATGCTTGTAGGATAGTCCTAAGCCACCCCTTTGAGAAAGTATAAAGAACAAAAGTAAAACAAAATCATTAAAAACAATAGATTCGTTTTCAAAAGTAGAGATTTGGGCATCAAAATTTATCTATATTTATGATCAATGGTCGTATTTTATAATCAAAATTTTAGGCTAAGAAAAAGTTAATAAGCATAGATTTTTTATTTATGTTGAGAAAAAGTTTATATTAATGTTTACTTGTAGTTTTACAACTTTTCCAATAACATGAAACCAATAGATCAAAAATTTTGAGTTATTTAATTTTATTTGTCATAAAATGCTTTTCTAAGTCAATTCTATTAATACTATTACAGTTCTGCCACCTATCGCAAACTTGTGCAATAAATAGATGCTGGTGCCTATTAAATATATATTCAGTGCTGTCCTATCCCATAATTCCAGAGTAGCATTGAGCAAGAATTTAATAAGTGCTGTCATCTAGCATTTATTGATTATTCAAGTTTATAAAAAGTGACAGAAATGAAATAATATAAATAGAATTTGCCCTAAAAAGCGTTGTGCAAGCTGGAGTCACATGATATTGTTTTGTTATTGTTGGTAAAATAGTACTTAATAATTGGTTAATGGATAAGTCTTTTTTTTATACTGCTAATTTTATTAGATGCTAAGATTTTATTCAAGCATTTAATAGAGTCTGATTCTAAAATCAATGTCCAATATTTTTTAATATTAAGAAAGAAAATTATAGAAAATGCAAAAAGAGTAGACAAGTATAAAAAATGTAGTCAAGCATTGGTGGCCTAATGGTTAGCATAGCTGCCTTCCAAACAGCTGGCCTGGGTTCACTTCCCCGTCAACGCATTTGACATAGAAAAACAAAGTATAAACAAATATAGTCACTTTTCTTTAAGTAAAAATAATCAGAGCAACATGGCATTATACAACAGTATGTACTGAGTATATTTTACTATAAAATAAGTTTATTTCCATTAAAAAATATCCAGTATAGGTTTATTATATATTTACAATATTGACTTATGTACCTCTCTATTTAATTTACTGGTGCTGTTTTCACATGTAATTTTAATCAGAAGGAACTACACCCTGTACAGATGTGCTATAATGATGTTTAATACTTCAATGATGTTTTGTTGAGTACAAAGGATACTCTCAAACCAAAGCACAAAATAAAGCCTGAAAAGATAAGAGCGGATGTCTTACTTTTGTATACAAATTCGCTTATATAGGCCTATCTTTGGAATGACAATGTGAACATGTTCCATTGAACAACTTTATATCCATTAACTTTATTTTATCTATTAACAGTCATAAAATCTTCCAATTTGCTGCCCATTGGTATTTTTAAATATTAGAATCTATGTAACTCTCTACTTAAATTAATAGCACAATATTTATATGTAATTTTAATCAGAAGGGAATTTTATCTATACACATGCACTGTAATATTGTTTTTAAGACCTTAATGATGTTTTGTTGAGTATAAAGGAAAGCACAAGATAGAGTCTTTGACCAAAGATAAGAGCAGCCATCTTATTTTTGTACCTAAATTCATTTATATAGGCTGATCTAAAGCATCTTAGAATGAGAGCGTAGATGAGATTCTATTGATCACTTTACATCATTAACTTTATTCTATCTGTTAAAAATCACAAAATCTTTCAATTTACTGCCCATTAATATTTTGGAATATTAAAATCTATGTATCTCTACTTAATTTATTAGCACAGTATTTATATGTAGTTTTAATCAGATGTGAATTTCACCTATACGCATGCACTGTCATGTTTTAATACTTTAACAATGTTTCATTGAGTATGAAAGAAAGCACACGATAGAGTCTTTGACCAAAGATAAGAGCGGCCATCTTATCTTTGTATCTAAATTCATATATATATAATTCTCATGGGAAAATGTTTAAAGTTGCGAATTTTCAAATTTTTACTCCTAATAAAGTAACTGATTTAATTTACTTCTCATGCAAAACCTTGAATTCTACAATAAAAGTGGCTTCTTATAACTTAAGGCAAAATCAGATAAGTGCCGTTATTATCTCATAAGTCACATGTTTTAGTGTGGATAGTCAATTTTAATTGGTGGTTACTTTCATACATCACAACTAACTGTTTATTCTAGTTTAATACAAAGAAAACTTCCATTATAATTTCATTTTTTATATATGTGTATCTATATATACAAATAAAATGTCTATTAATTAAAAAAACTATTGTAATAACAATAAAAATAATATAACGATAATTAATTATTATATACAGCAGTTGAGGAAGGTTAAGTAATTAACTGAAAGTACTTTGGATTGAAAGACTGTATATAATAGTTATTTACTGCTGTACATGTATATAATATGCATATGTATGCTTATTCATATATAGATTAAAAATAAAAAAAGATATATAAAAATTATAGACAGACATGATATTTAACTGTATATGTATATAAACTATCAAAACAAAATCATTCAGTTTTTGTCTAAATAAACAAAAAAATAGCATAATACAATTGTATTTTGGAGTTCAGAAGAATTGTGGATAGCCAAAATGGTCATCTTAATTAAAAAATTGTGAAAAATATGAAAGGAAGTTCATAATTCGTTTCATTTAAAATGAACTATACAAAAAGAGTGAAAAAGTTATGAACTTATTATTAAAATTTATAGGGTAATAATGATAGAGTTTATTCTATATATTAGAACATGTAATGTAATGTAATGAGAACTATAAGTTTAGATTATGGGAATATCACTTTACAAAGCATATTTAGAAATAGGAATAGTTAAAATAAGCTAATGGCAGATTTTAATTTTTTGGTGATAATTTTTCACTAGTGATATCTTCATGAAATTTAAATAGCATCTTATTTTAGTTTGACATCATAAACGTTAATGAAATGTAATGTTTAAAGAAAGATTCATCATAAATTAAACCTTACTCCACTAAAATAAATGTTGAAATATGAATTTTTTCTACAGTACATGCTTTTTCATACATGCACTTATATATATAATATATAGGGGTTTGAACTCAGACATTCACACGACCCTCAACCATTCATGCTATCTCATATGGCTGATATACGTATTTCGTGCTAAACCAGCATTCGTTGGTTGGTCCAGATTATGCTAAAAATAATATTGATGAATCTAATGAGTCTGTAGTTAAACAATAGTTAAAAGTAACCAAACGGGCATTTCAAAGTGCCAATTTGGTTTTAAATTTTAATACATTCCGATGTCTAGATTTCATACTTGGTCATAAAATAAAATAATGAAATTTTCATAAGCAAATAACTTATTTTAAGTTAAATTATATTTTTACTTTTTTTTCAAACAAAAAAGAAACGCTATTAAACTAAATATTAAAATTCTAACATTCATAAGCATTTGCACCCACATATATTTATAGATATGTACATATATGTGTAAGTACTATTGTGGAATAATAAATCTCCAAACACTATTAGAGTTTCCTTCTAATAGTTATTATTATTTAAATAAGCTTTTTTAAATATAAATCTCAGACTGCTGCTGAAAATAGATTCATTTTGGGTTTTTTGCAATAAAATATTAACATTATAAGATGGTGAATTAAATTCAATCATAAATGGTGTTCAGAAATTCATTAATTTAAAATATTACATTTATTTAGTGTTGTATAATTTCCATATTATATAATAAGGGACTTGAACTCAGACCTTCAAACTCCCCACAGCTATCCAATCCATCTTAAACAATTGATACACTAAGTTTTAAAAAATAAAAAATACACATATATTTAAATAGTATATAAATGTGTGTGTGTAACATTGGAGATTAAGACGTGTAACACTGTATTATAAATCTTTTAAACTAATCTCTAACCCAGTATAAGACAATAATTAGCAAGAATAAGACAACTGTTTAATCTCATGCCTCATTTTTAATATAGAGGCTTGCCTAAATACTTTGATTAGAAAGAGTAAATATTTAACTCAAACATGCAATCTATCTAAATATATTTTAAATTGATTATTGCCTTATTCTAGATTAGAGAATATTTTAAAATATTTATTTTACAATATTATGCATCTTAATATATATATATATATCAATCATTAAATCCAGCCAACATATTTCAATATCAATAACAATCAACAATTTCAAACTGTTGTCAAGACAACTTCCTTTTAACAATAAGGGTGATTGCCTTGAAAGGAGGTTACCTTGAGAACAGTTTGAAATTGTTGATTGTTATTGATATTGGGATTGTCTAAGTGTTAACTGGTTTTTAATGATTACTTATAAACCCATTTAGCCTTGAACATTATTACACTTATTATTTAGGTAATACTTTGAGTGCAATTTGAGTATATATATATATATTAAAAGCCTAAATCTAAATGAGCAATAAAATAACAAAATTTACCCCAAATTCAAAACTAAGCAAGGCAGCCAAAGAAAATGCCTGTCAAAGCAGATTTTTCAATTGCAAAGATCTAAACATATCAACAAAAATATTATTTCCCACAATTCCCAATTATATACCATAAACCTTTAATAGTAAAATAACTCTTAAACAAGTTACTTGCTTCAGAACTATAAAGTTTTAATAATGAAGATTCTTTAATTCCTCTTTTTATTTCATTTTTTTCAAAGAAGACAATCTTAGCTTCACCAAAACTAATAGTATGGCCTGTATCTCTTTTGTGGATATATAAAGCTGAACTGGGATATTTATTTCTAATTCTGTTTTTATGTACTTTTATTTTTTCATTTAAATTCAAACTATTGTGACTTTGTGATGTATATAGGTCAGAGTAGTTTGAACTTAAATGAAAGAATAAAAATAGGGTTAGAAACAAATATCTTAGTTTTGCTTTATATATCCATAAAAGAGATACAGGCCACTTTGTTATACTTCTACTTTATATATCCATGAAAGAATACAGGCCACAAACACTATTTAATTTTGATGAGGCTAGGGTCTTTTTGAAAGAATTTATGATTCTGAAGCAATTAACTTATTTAAGAAATCTTTAAATATTAAGGGTATGTGGGGTGCAATTAAGAATTGTGTGAAATAGTTTGAACCATGTTTCTGTGAAAATAAGACCAGGTCTTATACTTTGCTTAAAAATCACCATAGGACTTATTTTCAGGGGATGCTGTGTTTTTATGTACATTTATTCAAATACTTCTCATTACACAAAGCTATAAGATTCTTACCCCAAAAGCCTCTTACAATTCTTTTCTTGTACCCACCAGAATAGTTCTTTCTTTTTGCACTCATCTTGTCTGGTGATCAGAATATTGTTCCACTTAAATTTACCATTAAATCAAGTGTTAATTGAAGATTGTGAGATAGGATTAGCAAAAATGATTACAGTTAAGAATGGTTTGTCCACACAAAAACACAAAAAATATTCATAAAATATTTCTATATTCATTTTAAAAACTTTTCTTTAAGTGAAATATTGATGATTTAACTTAAGAAAAAAAAACTTTGACTATTAAGATCACTTCAATTTTTATAATCATTTAGGAGAGTTAAAAAGTGTATAAGAAATCAAAACATCTTTTATCTCGAATATTTAAATGCTATCCTGATGAAAATTTAAAACTAAATCGAGCATTCTAAATCTAAGTATTAAATATAAATAAGTATCTAAAAATATATAAATGAAATATAAATTGTCACTTGTGATAGATAAATTGTTTTTCTATACAGGTAGAATTACGTTTGCCAACAGAAAGTACAAAAGAACCATAACTTAACATTTATCTAAAGCATTAATTAATTCATTACTTTATAATTCAATATGTCTGACCATCTTAACTAGGCCTTGTATTTGGAGCAGGGCTTATATTATAAGCATCCTGAAAAATTATGCAAGGTCTTATTTTGGGAGGGAAGGTATATATTTGTTGATAGGTTTTTAGAGTTTTTTTTATTTGTTGATAGGTTTTTAGAGTTTTTTAACTGAGAAGTCTGGTTTGGCAATCAAACCATTGGTTGTGTTATCGCGTTGTTGTTTTTTTTTTTTTTGGGGGGGGGGGGTAGTCTTGTTTAATTTCTAATTTGGGGTAATATTAGTTACACACACATATATATTAAAGCACAGGTATTTTATTATATATATGTTTGTGTAAACACAATTTTATAATGTTCATTACAGGTGGTATTATTGGTTTATTATCTTTAATTCCTGGGGTAGCAGCGCTCTCTTTACTTTCACAGTTTGTGGGCTGTGATGAATACGGTAAGTAAATTTTAATTTCTCTTTTAATAACAAATTTAAACCTTCAAAAAAAGAATTTTATTAATATTAACTAAATGTTCATAAAACTAGCTTTGTGTGTAAAAGTTCATAAAAAATACTTACAATTTTTATATATAATCAAGTATTTCTTGGATTTATTAAATTGACTATTACTTTTTAAAACTAATTATAAAACGGTTGAATGGAGATTGTAATCAGGCTTTTAAAATAGTAACTCTAATTTTTGAAGAAAAACAAAACATTTGAACACATCTTTGAAAAAAAAATCAGTATGCAAATTTCTCACATTATTAAAACGTGTTTATTAACCAGGGTCCACTGGGCTATCCCAATACATTCCTATAATAAAGCACTAACAGACACTTCTTATAGTTTTGTTGCCGTACAGCACCGCATCTCAGCTGGTCATGATTACCAACCTAAAGACCCAGTGGTTGTTTACAGAGAGCGGCACGATCTCAAGAGAAAGATAAAAGAAGCTTACTTTATCGCTAAAGATAACAACTCGATAAACAGAAAAGACTTGTTATAAGATCTCCAGGAAATGGAATACGTAACTATCTCATTTACATAAATTCGCATCGCTCTTAATTAATTAATTTATTTATAAGATGGCTATAAATAGGATGACCCTGGCCCTCAAAAGCGCTTAGCCACATACTTAGGTACTGATATTTAGTTTGTTTCAATCTGTATTAATATTTCTTGGTTTTCAGCTTTGTGTGTTTAGCGCGTTTTATATTTTATACTTTGGAATAATTAGCCACAAAGTTTAAATTTTTTGCTCATTTTAGTTTCTATTGAAAGTTTGACTAATTAATAGTTTACAAAGGGGAATGATGTAATTTAATCATCATATTCCATTCAGTTTTTGGCTTTTTCTTTTATCAATAAGAAGTTGAGACTCAAAGCTAGATCCAATGTGTTTATACCTCTCTAGCAGTCACCTTTAATTTTTTTTTTTTAATAATACTTTGAAATTACCAAATCATAAATATTGGAATACAGTTATATACTTGTACCATTATATATATCTGAGTCCCGTCAGTAACTATATGTATTAATAACATCAATTCTAGACTAGAAATGATTTTTTTTAAAAAATAATTGATTTATTAATTATGAAAAAATATTTAATAAGGTACAATTTACATAAAAATTTAGGTAAAATTTTTATTAAATTTAATTAAAACTAATATTTAATATTAGGGTATGAGCACAGACTTTCACACGACCCACCACTCTCCACTCCATCTAATAACACTGATACACTTAAACACATATATGTTGAAAAGATAAATAATCACCAATATACGTATTTCATGCTAAACCAGCTATCATCAGTTGGTCCAGATTATCATCTCTACACATATATACTATAAGTGCTCAGATATATATTAAGATAGACAATCTTCATACTTTAATGGTCAGGCTTCAATCTCCTCCACACTCCAACTCTTCAACCGTCCATCCAATTGAAAATCTGATAATGGAACGCTCAAAGGCCACCCTGAGGCCGAGATTCTTGTCACACCCATGTTGACTTAAAGTCAATCTGAACCCCAGATGTAATACTAATATTAAATTTTAAAAAATGTTTCTTTTGCAAAAAACTATTCTAATTGAGAGATTTTTTTTAATTATCTGCTTATACTTTTTCTGTTTTTATAAAACCAATAATTAATAGAACATTCAACATCTTTTACTCATAAAATATTATTGTCAATATATATATTAATGTTTATTTTTTTAATGATTATTTATATTTTAGGAAAAATTTTTACCATTGCTTCCATTATGTTTTATTCTTCACCTTTGATGTTTACTGAAATTTATAGAAAGTTTTATTTTCTTACATTACCAATATGGAGAAGTTTTTGCTTCATTGGAACTTGCATAATTTTTACTACAGTTCTTTTGCTATTTGGGTAAGATATTATATATATCATTAAAAACCACTTCAACACTTAAACAATCCCAATATCAATAACAATCAACAATTTCAAACTGTTATCAAGGCAGCCTCCTTTTAATAATAAATGAATTCTACAAGAGTATGTAAATAATTATCAACTATTTTGGTAAAAAATATTTATTGGTTTGCTAAGCCAGACGTTCGATAATGTGTATCTTTCTCAAAGCATGACTAAAGTGAATATCAGCAAATACATTAGCAGTATAATCATAAATTTGATTGATCGCTGATTACCATACATTTGTATATTTGAAAACATTGTTTTATACCAAAATTTATTACCATAATAGTTGATAATTATCTACATACTCTGTGGAATTCATTTCATTACATATTATAATTTATTTTATATATATATGAAAAACAAAAAACAAGTTAAACTTGCTAACACTTGTATTTATGATCAATAGATGGCGTTTTACCAAAAACATTGTCAAAGCGTATGTTTGTTTACATAAACGTCAGAGTAAGCATTCACTATCTCTTTCATTAGTTCCACCCTCAGATCATGATTTCAAGCTGATTTGCTATCATCAGTGAAGGATAGGAATAAGAAACTAGATCTAAACACTAAACTCCGAGCGTTTATGAAACAATTTCTATTCAGCTTGCAAGCATGAATCTTTTAGACACATAATGTCTTCAAACTCAGCATAGCAAGCCAGACAGCTATATGGGTCTGATATCAGTTCAGTTTCACCACATAGTAGAAGCCTCTGCAATATATATGATTGCAAGAAAACTTCAAAGGTACATTTATGAAAAACCAAAAACAAGTTAAACTTGCTATATATATATATATATCCCAACAAGCTTTAATTTATAAGTTGAAAGAGAAAGAATTTTAAACCTCTATCAGAAAAATCCCTATCCCCAGATCGATCGGTTCCAAGCTTATGGCTCACCTCAAGCTCCCTATCTGTAATACAAACTTAAAGCAAGTTACACATTTTGTGACTTGTTTTTATTGATTAATATAATTTTTCCATTGAGGCTTTGGTGATGTTATATTGCTGAGGCTATTAATATATTGTGAAACTGAACTGAGTTCAGACCCATATAGCTATTTGGTTTGAATAGCTAGATTTAAAAACATTTACATGTCTAAAAAATTTCAGATTTTCAAATTCATAATAACATATTAGATAAGTGCTGTCTTTTGAAGTGCTATTTTAGATCTAGTGTCTGAAATCCTGGCTCCTCACTGAGGTGAGACATAAGATCGAAACTAATCAGCCTGGGGATGGGATTTTTCCATAGAGATTTTAAATTCTTTCTATTTTGACAATTAAAGCTTGCTGGGACTATTGGTAAGCTCCCTCTAGTGAATATCTGTAATCTAAGCTTGCATCACTTTACACAATTTGTGACTTGTTTTTATTGATTAATATACATATATATTAATATATATTTAAACAAAGAAATGAATGGAAATATTTTATGTCATGTCTAAAAAATATTAATAGTGGTATTTCTAAGTAACTATCAATTATTAATAACAATCCTTAGCTAAACTATTTTCTCTAGTAGCCATTAGTAACTTTTTTGCCTTGAGTTTATGTATGATTGAAAGGGAGACTCTCATTTGTTTCTGACTCTTAGTTTTATATGGATTTAGACTAAGACAAATATTTTTATAAATTTGAGAATTTAGAATTATATCTTATCTGTCAATACCAATTCATCTAAACATCAATTTCTCTAACAATTACATGGAAATGTTCTCACACATTGTTTTGTTTACATCATAATTAATCCATGAACACATTTAATTTAACACACACAAGTACACACACATATGTAATACATTGAGCCTACTAGTCCAACACTGGTCTATTAAATAAATAAAATATTCTCAATCCAAAGGCACAAAATAAAACTTTTTTAAAAAAAAGAATGACCAGGGTTGGAGTATTAATTGTGACATATTATGTAATGTTATTTTCTGGATATATATATATATATATATATATATATATATATATATATATATATATATATATATATATATATATATATATATATATATATATATATATATATATATATATATGCCATTACATTAATTTAAAATAAAAACTTTAAGTTCACAAATAAAAATAAATTTATTAAAAACTAAAAGCTAAAAAAAAATTAAAGAGTTGTTCAATATATATATATATTCGCACAGATGCAAAACTTTAAAAATTATTTCTTTTTTAAATAAAAAAAAAAGATATTTGAATGTATTTTTTAGAAAAAGGTATAAGAAAAAGATAAAATATTTTTGTAAATGGAAATGATTGTTTTATAAATTAATTGAAAAGCAAACTAGCCCTTGGGGCTCTTATATAATTAAAAAGTCAGAGGAAAGATATAGATAAGAGAATAAAAAGAATTAGCTTGACCAATGGAAGCACCAAGCCTCAGCTCGGACCCTAATGAAAATGATGGATTAGTGATGTTTTATTCATTGAATCCAGAGGATGATAATAAAAAAAAAATATTGAAATTAAGGACAGTGCCAGACAGGTCCAACTTGATTGTTTTTGAGAGGTGTGATAGGATGCACATATCGCCCTCTATCTCTATTTTAAAAAATGAAATGACTGTGATACCAGAATGGAACCAGCTAAGGCCACCTCCTGAACATCAGACCTCTTCCAATGGGGACATCGTGGGAATTGGCACCAAGAACCATGACTCTTCTACTGTAAGCTATTGAACTGAACAATTTTAAAATTTAACAAGAACTTTCATCAAGATTTGACAAGTTTAATAAACAAGCTAAATCTAATTTTTGTAAAATGAACTATAATCTGACTTTTCCAAATCAATTATTGTTTAATTTTTTTTTTACATTTAAGTTTGCTAAAAATCATGTCCATTTTTTTTAATTTATTTTTTTTTATTAATATTTATTGTAGAAATTATTAAATGCATTAAATTTAAGTTGGGCATAGATGCTTGCATAGATTCGTTCATGTTTAATTACGTTTTTGTTTTCATATATGATTAAAATATATAGACATTCGATAAATAATAATATTGATAAACAGAGCAAAACTCTCCATACAGTATCACCACCTGTGCTAAACAGAGTAATCAATGGATGCCAAAAGGCTTGTGCATAAAATCCCTATCTAATGCCTACTCATCCAATATGCCCAGACTAGTTTCTGGCTTGTGGCCTTCGTCACTATCCATTGATTACGCTGTTTAGCACAGGTGGCGATACTGTATGGAGAGTTTTGCTCTGTTTATCAACAAATAATGTGCTAGTATAGGAAATGTGATCATGTGATGCTTAATGGTTAAATAATGATATCTTACATTGAATATGTAAATATATTTATTCGGATGTCTTTTTAGTTATTGGTGTCAATGCGGCATCTTATGATGAATGCCATTGGGTTTCTTGTGAATTCCCTCTGCAATTACATCAATGACTTTATATTTTGATCATTTATGTTTATTTTGAAATGTTTTTGAGCGTGTAATCTACATAGTCGATCTATACTCAATATTAAAAAACAAACTTTTATAAAATTAATCTGTGCAAACATATATAAATGTTAAATTTAAGTCGGGCATGAATGGCTATATAGATTTGTAAAGTTATATTAATTAATTAGGGGAGAGTAATCTTAGGTTATTTGTTTCATAATTAAATTGGGTCAATGGATTGGATATATCGGTGTAATTAGTAGATGTAGTATGAGGGTCGCCTTGTGCAGAATCGCTGTATATGCCGCACACCCCCGTTTTGCCTATGGAAGGGATAGTAAGACGAAATGCAGTCTCTTCCTATGGAGTTTTTATAAAATTGTTCTTCTTGCCATGAAAGATGTAATATTCCTGTATTGGACAAGAGTCAAGGTCTTCTCTAACCATGCTGTTCAGATGTACATTCCTGACAGTGTGGTATATATTTGTGCTGTCGTATTTTCATGCTACATTGAATACATCAATGTATCAGATGGATTGACACCAGTTTGACTGTGAACTTTTGGCCTAAGGTTAAATAAGGGATAGAATATTTTCTTTTCAAATACAATCTATGTAGTTTGTTCATACTCGACAATCTTAAAATAAATATAAAATTCATCTGTGTGGATGATTTAAAATTTTAAAATAATAATTTAAATTAAAAGTTAATATTAAAAAAATAATAAATATTATTCCTCAAGTTTAAAATGATTATATATGTGCATTAATAAATGTTATTCATGTGTTAATTACTGGCAGTGGCTTTTATTTTTTTATATATATTTAAGATATAGAAATTAAACAAAGTTATATATTATTATCTCTGTGTCTCCACTGAGCTAGTGACTTGGGCTAATGGTCTAAATATAAAATAAAGTGGGATTTTAACAGCACGTATCTGCCTATTCTATAAATTTTCTAGGTTCAATTGGCCTAGATGGCGCCCTTGAAGTGCAGATGCAGTAAGATTCGATCTTCACTTCATTCGGACCGTTATAATATATATATAATTTAAAACAAAATTAAAACAAACAACTAAATATATTTAATACATCAATCCTGCTTTCATTTCTTATTGGAAGTTTATCAAGATATTTCTTTCTACAAAATCCCATGTGATGTGATGCACTGTGGCTTCTCATTTCTTGGATTCAGGAATCTCTCATCAGTCACTATGCCCAGAAAGACCTGTTAGCCACCTTGCCTTCCCTTTCCATTTGCCATCCTAAGTTTTTCCTATATTTTTCTTTATCCTGCTCCTTTGCATTTCTACATTATCTTTGTCCATATCTAAATCCCCCATATCTATTCTCAAATCCAGCATAAAAACCAAGAACCCACTTTCTGTATATTTATTCTCCCAAAATTTCTTAATTTGCCCCTCTCTGCTTGTAAGCAATTTACATTTAATTAACAGATGCCTAATATTTTCCATGACTTCCTTATATAGCTTACAGTCCAAATCAACCACATTTCTCCATTTATGTGTATATTCTCTTGTTGTTGTCGATCCTGTTCAACCCTTAAACAGTAAACTACTTTCCTTGCTATTATCATAAATTAACTCACAAACAATATTCTGTTTACTTCTATATATGTTTCAACTCTTTTTTATTCTCCATACTAGTTCTCTATCTCTCCAACTCCCTATATTTTATTAATGTATGTATTCTTCTATCCTATTCATCACCACTATAACACTCAAAAATTCTCCTAATACAATCATCCTACCTTTTGTATAAGTTTACTGACATAAATTCTTTATCCAAATCTTTTTTATACCATATTGCCTATTTCACCCATCTTAAAACAGGCAAAATTCTCCATACAGTAGTGCCATTCAGTGCATGCCAGAGTAATCAGTGGATGCAGTAAAATCCCTATCTAGTGCCTATGCATCCAATATTCCTAGACTAGTTTCTAGCTCTAGGTTGTGGCTTTTATCAGTGAGGAGCCTTGGATCTGAGAGCACTGTATATATATCTTAGGGCCTAATGCAACCCTCCAGCAGCCACCTTTTATCTCTACTTACCTATAAAACTATATTTTCAATCCAAGCTCATTAGCTTATGTGGTCATATAGGCTTGAACTCAGTTTAACACCCATACATTTTGGTGTTGTTGGTTCTTTAATAACCATAGCCACCATTATCCTATTAGGCAGGAATAATATTAAACCACTAAACATCACATGATCACCATTTCTTATGCTTGCTCAAGCTGTTAAAACAGATAAAACTCTCCATACAGTAGTGCCACTCAATACAAGCCAGAGTCTGGGGATATTAAATGAGTAGGCAATAGATTGAGATTTTTTAAAAACTTTTTATCGATTGATTAATCTGGCTTGCACTGAGTAGCACTACTGTATAGAGAGTTTTGCCTGTTTTAACAGCTTGAGCAAGCATAAGAAATAGATCATGTGATGTTTAGTGATTTCATCCATCTCATTGCCTATCCTTTACTCATAACTCAATCAAATATTATTCGGGCCATTCTCTTATTATCCATAAATTGGAATCTACCAAATATTTTCATTTTATTTTTTGTATTTCTCATATAAAAACTTGACTATCCCATTTCTCTTTAAATCACACCCTTTGCTGACCACAATTCTGCATTTAATGAATATATGACCAGCTACTTTGCTGCAACACCATGCAATGGGCATTATTTACATTACATTACAATAAGGACTAAATGTTGTGTTGATGTATTAAATAAATTTCTTTATTTATAGTGAGGTATCTGTTTCAATTTTGTTTTAAATTGATTGTTTTAAATTTTATATACAAAAGGCAATATTGTGGACAAATTTTAACATTGAAATTTATATATAATGAGTGTGTATAGATCTTAACAAGCTTTTCTGAATATCTCTATCCCCAAACCAATTTCTAGCTGTTGGCTTTCATCAGTGAGGCACTAGGATAATGTCTGAATATCCTGGCATCTCATTGACAAAAGCCAATGGCTAGAAACTGGTCTGAAAATAGGGATATTCGGAAAAGCTTGTTAAGAGCTATTTACACTTATTATATAACATTTGTAGTACAAGCTTATTAAATTAAGGCACGTGATGTATGACTTGATTCTCTTGCAATACATACATACATATATATATATATTCAAATACCCATTCTCTATTATCAATTATTTAGCATAGGATTCAGTTCCCAAAAGTCTTTCATGACAATGATCATATTTTTTAGATACTGGTTACAATATGATTGTCTATTTGTAATCATATTTTCATTCCTTAATTACATCCATAACAAATTTGACTCCAATCTTTTATTTTTTTGTGATTGCAAGTATTTTTAAGAATATGAACAGGCAAAATGTCTAGTATTTAAAAATCAATAAAGAAACAGATCCAGCAGTCTATTTGCCATCTTTCATGAGAAATACAATCAATATAATATCTGATTTTGATAAGAAAACACTATCACTTTGCAAATGATAATATGGTTGGAAGCTCTATTTTGAGATCTATCTGTTTGCAACTACTATCGTAGAATCTTTAAAAAGTGATCTAATAATGGCATATCTAATTCAGCTTTGGTTATAAGATATGTTGTAGTAATAAAACAAGGACTTCAAGTCAAATAATTTTACTTTTGGGAAATATATGTATTCAAGCACGAGTGCGTGTGCGGCGCAACTGCTCCCAAAAGCTATTAATACAAAATAGCTAACTAAAAATATTAAACTAGCTGAGCGCTTTCAAAGGATCTTGCCTTCATAAGCATAGCTTGCTAATACATTTAATGTTATACAAATATGCTAATTCCATTTTTTTGATAAAGCAAAGCACGTGTCCTTCCTGTTTATGGCATCGTTGTCTTGTGAGATGAATAAAGCCTCTTTGATTTTTCTTTTGAGGTTATGTCTCTCTCTACACAAGATGTAAATAATTCCATATATTTCCTAGATTTTGCAGCTTCAATCTTAACTGAGCAGTGTACAACTACAACAACATTTACTGGCAAATGAGAAAACATCTTTTAGATCTCGTTATCAGAGGTTGCCAGAAGGCGTTGAAGAAACAAAGCAAGAGGAGCCGCAGAATGTTGGCACATTTCCCCATAAACCCATTCGTCATCTATCATTGCACAAAGTTAGAGAGAAAGTTGGCATTCAAATACAACAGGAAGTTTGTATTTCTAGCGCACAAGCAAGGAATAACCATCCCTGATGACAATAAGCAAACATTCATGAATCTAACATAAGCAACACTCCCTAGTGAAGTAAAAGATGTGCTAACAAAAGACCCCATATTCGTCAGATGAACATGGAAACAACCAGATATGGAATTAATAGTGGACATTGAGTCTGGACTCAACCAAGATCCACAAAAGGACGAATATATAGCACAAATCAACACAGCAATGAGACACGCACCTTTAAAATCAAACATCAAACAGTGGGACATAAAAGTAAAAACAACCAAGCAATTCTTTGAGTCAGAAAGAATCACATGCATGCATGAAGACAAGGGAAACAGATTTGTGTTGATGCACACACAGGAATACATAGACAAGATTAACATACAGATTAATAAGTTACAGTTTCATAAAATTGATCAGTTCAGCATTGCTAACAATAGAGATAAATTCATTTCATCCATCCTTAAAAAACATTGCAATAAAGCCTTCACAAAGTCAGAATATTACAGTCTATACCCATCGTTATCAGTACCACCCAGGATTTTTGGAAATGCCAAAACGCATAAAGACAACACACCGGTCCGATTAATGCTAGACTTCAGTGGAGTACATTATGCAAAGACAGCCAATTGGGTGAACAAAAAACATCCAAATGTTGGGCTTTGGAGTGTACACTATCAATTCATCTGCACAGTTCGTATACGCCATCAAAAATGTACAGCTAAATCCAAAAACATCAAATTGGCCACTGTGGATGTTTCTGAACTATATGGCTCTGTCAATAGAAACAAGTCGATCCAAATAGTCAGAGATGAACTTTTGACACAAAAAATAGCTCAACCTCAAGTAGATTTCATGCATGACTTTGTGGCATTTTTCAGAAACCAGTGGTTCTCCATGAAACAAGGCTGGACTATGGGGTTACCACTGAGTGGTGTAGTTACCAGCATCTTCCTGAACTACTATGAGAAAAAAAATCATACCTAGTCTAAACCCATCATGCTTTCTAGTATACACTAGATATGTGGATGACCTCTTCATTGCTGCCACCTCTGAGATCATCACACGGATCAAAGCTGAATTAGAAACCAACACAGCACTAGTTGTAAATGTCACAACTGAAGACACTCACCAACAAGTTAAATATCTTGATGTCAAAATACAAAGAGAAAACAACCACTGCCATTATAGTATGGCCATCAAACCATTGGAAATCAAATGCCATACACACCCCCAATCTCACACACCTATAGCACATAAATTATCCGGTCTAGCATCCAGTCTAGCATCTTTTTTGCATAGAAACAGATTGTTGTGTAAAATTGAGGCAGATGCAAAAGCAAATGTAATAGAATACAGAGATGACCTATTAAATTTAGGGTTCAGGCAATCCATTGTTGACAAAATTTTTTTACATATACAGAATAAATGTCTTAACTCTCACATCACACAGGATAAACCCAGATTATTGCTTCCATATATATCCAATTTACACAAGAAATTGCATTCCATCCTTAACAACAATTATCAGCTTTGTTTTCTAACCCCTCCAAATTTTAACAATTTAATTAATAACACTAAAGACCAAACTCCACTTTTACAGACCCCCCCCACACAGTATATAATATTGAATGTTCCAACAATAATTGTAAAGGCACATATTATGGGGAAAGCAGAGCATCTTTGGCCACACAATTAGCACAACATAAATATTCATACAATAGAGCTCGCAACAATCCTTCTACCTATTCAGTTTTCTATCAGCACCAGAGCACAAGTCATCACGAGTGCATTCCGTACAATCCCAAAATCGTGTGTAGAGAGAGACATGACTTCAAAAGAAAAATCAAAGAGGCTTTATTCATCTCATGAGACAACGATGCCATAAACAGGAAGGACACGTGCTTTGCTTTATCAAAAAAATGGAATTAGCATATTTGCATATCATTAAAGGTATTAGCAAGCTATGATTATGAAGGCAAGATCCTTTGAAAGTGCTCAGCTAGTTTAATATTTTTAGTTAGCTATTTTGTATTATTAGCTTTTGGGAGCAGTTGCGCCGCACATGCACTCGTGCTTAAATAAAAAATATGTAAATGTTGCTTGATAGGAATTCTTATGATCTGTCGTTGCTATTGAAGGAACGTTTTTTGAATAAAAAAATGGCTACCAGATTTTGAAAGAAAAATCATTAAGTGAAAGAAATTATGTATTCAGTGTAAAGATTAATTTGGTATTATTTATTCTTGGAATTTCCAGATATATTGATGAAAGGCTAATGGTATCAAACAAAGCATCTAATTTTTTTTTGTTTATTTTCCGCCATTATAACAGAAGTATCAATTCACTGTATTTATCTTACTTCAGAGTTATCTACTGAAAACTTAAGAACTTTATAGAAATCACTTAGTACTATACTAATTTTTGGCTAATGAAAATCACAGAAAAAAAAATTGCCCTTACTCTTCAAGTAGACACCATTACTAGTTTTACATTTTTCACACAAATACCTGAGATTCAATAGCCTAAGATTTTAGACATTTTTCACACTTTGGCAAGACGGACCAATATTAAACAAACCATCAAATAATTTTCTCTGATTTCTTAAGTATCTATAATATTATCATCATTTGAATCTGAAGAATACAACGATTGGAATAAATAATTTGGTTTAGTATATATTAGCAAATGATATATTTATTGGTCGTGGGAGAGTATATACATAGATATAATTGAGAAGCAGAAGTAATTCATTTCAACAAAATTTTTTATTAACAATAAATAGTGATTACATACTAATAAAGGATAGATAAATGAATAAATTGTACAATAATATGATTGTATAATGTTCTATTTGTCATCTGGCTAGATTTTGTTATGAGAGTACAATTGTTATACTCTTATGTGGTTAGGTATAGTGATAAGATTCTAAGAACTTGTTTAATGGAATAAGCATTTTTAATATAAACATGCATATTTTCTTTTAGAATTTCCTATTCTATAATGCTGGGTAGGTGGGAGTTGATAATCAGGAAAATGAAAGAGCAGTTAAAGACCAGGTGTCATCAAAGACTTTACTGGAGGCCAGGAGCTGGTCACGTTTCTTGATTTTTTTGAGCGTTTGATAAAACAATGGTATGATTTGTGGCGGGGGTAATTCCATGAGAGTTTTGCATCTCACTATCCATATGGAGTAGAGGACAAAGGTAGAAAGCCTTATTATTGAAAAAAATCCATTATGAATGGCATTTTCAAGTGAGAAAATCATATCAGGTCTTATGTTGGAATTAATTATAATTATCTCTTTCAGTGTTTTAAGTCTTGGGCACCGGTGTATAATATGGTCTATGGTTTCATCTTCACGAGCACACAGACCACATATAGGATCAATGCTGTTAAAACCTCTTCGGTGATAAAGGAACCAATTCATGGGAAGCGCATTAAGATTTATTTTAATGATGAAGTCAAGGAATTTGGGTTCCAGACTCCATCTTTTGAAGTGTGAAATGAGTCTTTGGTTGGTTATTTTTAGGCTGGTTTTAATGGGTTGTTGATTATAGTTGATTATATTGTATGCTTCCCATAAGGTGATTTTTTTGTTAAGGTTAGAGGGCATTATTGGGTTATAAAGTTGTAAGTGGTCTATTAGGGAGGCTATCCATGAACTGGCAGAGGGCGGAGGACGATCTGTCGGTGTAATTTTTTTAATAATGTTGGAGTATCCACATGAGATGATCAGATTATGTAGAGTGTTGTGGGTTTTCTGTAAAATGATTGCTTGTATTGAGTGGAATGACAGTCCATTGAAAGCAGAAGTAATTACCTCCCACTAAGTTATATAAGGTCAAAAACCACAAAAAGATAGAATGTTACCATTTTATCTTTAAATTCTATTGTTATATAATCTTAGTTTTTGATTTGTTTTTTTAAATTATAGGGTGAATTTTGTCGATTGTTTTAATTCTATATATAGACTAAGCTTATATAACAGCAGAGCCTAAAGATAGAAATGTTATCATTCTATCTTTTCCTGGTTTTTGACATTACATAACTCAGTGGGAAGTAGTTATTTTCAGTTTTCAACTACAGATAGTTTTTAAAAATTATATATATTTATATATCATATTTAAATATATGTATATTGCCTATACTAAACTTAATATAATTATAATCACATTAAATTTAGTATAAACAAAATACATATATTTAAATATTATATATTCAGCCTGTATTCTGCCCATCTTTCTTCTGTATAATTAATTACATTTATTCACTCTTTCGCATATATTAGTGAAGTTGTATCCCGAAAGCGCTAAACTTATAAAATATTAAATAACTACAGCTTCCCTAATATATGCGAAAGCGTGCATAGTTAATAGTGATGGAAAAAATATCTGTATAATTAAATGGACATATTAAGGTCCTATGTGTGAGGGGTCAGATTAACTTAAGGTCAACACAGATTTGACAATAATATTAGCACAAAGCAACGGGTTCGAGCATTTCATCCTCTGATTTTTCAATGGTATGGATGGCAGAAGAGTTGGAGAATGGAGAAGATTGAAACTTGTCCTTTAAAGTTTAAAGATTCACTATCTTGATATAAATTGAGCACTGGTTGTATATATGTGTGGAAGATGGTGATCTGATTCACTATCTTGATATAAATTGAGCACTGGTTGTATATATGTGTGGAAGATAGTGATCTGATTCACTATCTTGATATAAATTGAGCACTGGTTGTATATATGTGTGGAAGATGGTGATCTGATTCACTATCTTGATATAAATTGAGCACTGGTTGTATATATGTGTAGAAGATGGTGATCTGATTCACTATCTTGATATAAATTGAGCACTGGTTGTATATATGTGTGGAAGATGGTGATCTGGACCAACTGATATGCGCTGTTCAGTACGAAATACAAATATTGGAGAACATTTACCGTTTTCACATGTATGTGGTCATGCATATCAATTGTGTAAGATAGATTGGATAAATGTAGGGTGTTTGAAAGTTTGGGTTCAAGTCTCTTATAGTATATATATATAATAGTAATTGTAAATTTAGCTAAATTGGAATATGATCAGTTAAAAGACACACCCAAAATCATTCACACATGAATACATATATGACATATTACAATATTTACCATTCTTACAATAAATGTTATTTTAATTACCAATTTAAAAAAGTAGAATAAACACTGTTTTTTATTTTTATTTTGTACTCGTAATAATAACTTCTGCCTTAAATATAATAATGAATTGTCTTCTGAAAAATTGTAATGATCCTATATCATTTTATTTGTAGTTATTTGATAGATTATTTCCATCATTTTGTTGAAAAATTCACACTTTATCTAAATATTTTCAAATACATTCATTTGTTAATTATAACACGAAGACTTGTATCAAATACAATGTTTTAAATGATACTTCAATTCTTATTACTAGATTGACCAATTACAGTCTAGCATGCAAATTAAAACAGATGATACTATAATTAACTAAGTAATATTTACTGAGGCTATAACCTCGATAATATGCGTATAAAATGCGATAATAGGGACCTCTACAGGTGTTTATAAAACCAATAATCTGTAGAAATGTTATATATTTATTTAGGTGAATCCTCTTGATTTTTTCATATTTTTATTTTAAGAGTATGAGTTATGAATGGTTTCCAAATATAATAGATTATAACACTAGGTTGACTTATGAGGTTATCTGCTATTGTCTTATAAACAGCTTTAATTTTTTTCTTTTTCGTTTCCCATCTCTGTCCAATGATTTTGTATTTTTATCAATAGAACATATAGCCAATGGTTACTGCATGACCTGCTATTTCAGACACATCTATCTTTAGCTCTAATCATCACTTTATATTCCTTATAATCATTTTGCCATATAGCAGCCGACTGATGTATATCCTTTCACATGTTACTTCTGAGATGAAGCTCTTTTTTTCAATAATTCAAATTATGGTTATGTTGACATTCTTTTGCAATGGTCTATGTCTTTGAAAAGCAGTTCTAATGCTATATTATGATTTTATTAGTTTATCTTCCATTCTTGATATGTGTTGCTAGTAAGCATCATTTTTTTCTTTCATTTTTAATTTTGTTATTCTATTTAAAGTTTTTTTAAGAATACCATTCTTCATGAAATTTTGATCTAAATTGCCTTATCTTTTCTAACACGCTGCCCCTGTACAAATTTTTTTTGTTCTATTTGTTGGGACATAATGATAGAACAATTTCACTTTTTATATTTTCAAGAAGAATTTTTGATACTATTCTAGTAGATCATGTCAGCGGCCGAAAGATGCCTGCTTTGTGTTATGCCCTTTATCCCAATATTCACAGTTCAAAGTTTGCTACAGTATCATGTGATGGTGTCTGGACTTCAGCCTGTCTCAACTCTTCAAATATGCATGTCAAAGAAATCAGCTTACAAGTCATCTAACGTACTATTACCTCTTAACAATTGTCAACCTGATGCCACAATCTATTAGAACAGTACCAAATTTTTATATATAACTGGATTATATTCAATGAATGTATCATTGGCAAAAGAAAACCAATATTTATTAAATACTACTAATGGTTGTAGCTTCAGATTCCTTCAAAATCAATTGGAAATTTATGTAGGTGTTATACAATAGGTTAAGAATTTTATTATACTACTACTATAAAAATTTAACATACATTTCATCATTAAGTATATCCATAAATAAACTTTCAACACCAAAGTTCATTCATGAATTATTAATAAGATATTGGAAATTTACTATTTTTAATTTTTAATAATATATATTTTATTAATAGTAAAAAAAATGAAGTCATACATCACATGACTTAACTGAATAAGCTTGTATTACAAATATAATATAATGAGCATGCTAAACAAGTTTTTCTGATAAATGTGGTATTGAGTTGGCATTTTAGATCTAGTGTCTGAATATCCTAGCACCTCATTGATGAGAGCCATTAGCTTGAAATGGGTTTGGGGATAGAGACAATTCTAGATAGAGATTTTAAATGCTTTATCTTGTGGCATTTATTGTAAAAGCTTGTTGAGAGCTATTATCTTGCTCATTATATTATATTTGTAATACAAGTTTATTATGTTAAGTCATGTGATGTATGGCTTGATTTTTTTTTACTATTATAGTTTTCCTTTTAAGGCTTTGGTGATGTTATATTGCTAAGGTTATTAAAATATGATGTAGCTGAAAATTATTCAGACCCATATAGCTATTTAAGTTAGATATCTGGATTAGAAGACATATAGATGTCTGAAAATTTTATATTTTCTAATTAATAATTATTAAATAAATGTGGTGCTTGAGTTGATATTTTAGATCTAGTGTCTGAATATCCTAGCACCTTACTGATGAGAGCCATTAACTCGAAACCGGTTTAGGGATAGGGATAATTCTAGATAGAGATTCTAAATGCTTTCTCTCACAGCATTTATTGGAAAAGTTTGTTTAGAGCTATTAGCACTCTCATTACATTATATTTTATTAAAAATACACAATTAATTCCTATGTTTTAAGAGTATTTTTCTAATCAAACATCTAAAACTGAAATTGTTTTTATCAGATTTCAACTCAAAAGTTGGATATCCAAAATACTTCCCAGTATTCCTCTAAAACTACTGATCAAATGAGTTTTATTTAATTTAATCATATTACTCAACTCTAGATTGCTGTATATATAACTCGGAAACAGTCTACTGAACAAAGGAATGGGTGCAAAATGAAAAAGTGTGCATTAAATAAGAAATAATAAATTTAATATAAAGCATTGTTAGCCGAGAGGTCAACACAGCCGCCTTGCAAGCAAGCAGTTGGTTGCAGACAGTTGTTGCGGGTTCGCCTCCCGGCCAATGCTATGACATATGGGAAAAAAAAGCAAGCTAAATAAAAAATTATAAAACTAAAAAAATGTAGGGAAATGAAACAAAATATAATAAGTAATTAAAAACCCTCGTCATTAAAAAAGTATGACATATTAAATCATTCTTTGAACTTTTGTTGCTTAGCAACAATATTTTTTTAGTTTCATTCATTTGTCCATTTGAAAATTTCCACATACTGTACTTAGATTGCCTAACAAATAGTCTAACGATAAAAGGGCAAATTTTCCAAAATCTTTTGCTTCCTTTTTGATTAAGTATACTTGTGCAATTAAAATATTATTTAAAAAAAATTGGGAGTGAATAAATAATTTGTTTAAAGAAATAAATGATTTTTGATTAAAGAGAAAATAGATGTTATTTCTAATTGCAAATGTCAAATTAACTCAACCCACATCTTTGACACCATCCACTTTAGATAAATATAGTAATAACTATTATTAATCGTTTACTAAACTAGAGATTATCTCTAGCACAGATATATGCTTCAAAACTCAATTAAAGATTAATATATCTGATTTTTTTAAATTAAACACACAAGCACATGAAGTTATTCACATTTCTTTTTCCCACATGTAATATCTTTATAAATATATATTTATTTATATGAATTTAAAAGAACATATGAAAATATTGAGGTTATTTATAAAGATATTACATGTGGGAAAAAGAAATATGAATAACCCATGTGTTTGTGTGTTTAATTTTAAAAAATCAGTTATATTAATCTTTAATTGAGTTTTGAAGTTTATATCTGTATAAGAGACAATCTCTAGTTTAGTAAATGATTAGTTATCGTCATCACTCAATTTATCTAAAGTGGATGGTTCCAAAGATGTGGGTTGAGATAATTTGACTTTTGTAATTCAAAATGTAATTATTTAATATCCTAAGATGTGGGTTGAGTTAATTTGACACTTGTAATTCAAAATGTAATTATTTAATATAGATAAGTATTTTCATATAATAAAGATATATATGAGAGATAGTGACCTAGACCAACTGATGAGTGCTGGTTCAGCATGAAATGCATCCTGGATCATATGTCTTTTATTGTATCTTTATTTATATGAATTAAAAAAATTATGTGGAAATATTGAGATTATTTAATATATTTATATTCTTTCTATTAAAACTTTATTCCTAAGTCTTTTTTAAGACTTATTTTATCTGGATTTTTTTTTGCTACTGATTTAACTAAATTTATTTTAAAAATATGCTGATTTTTCATCTCTTCCATCTCATTCACTTATGATAGTTTCTCCTTTGCCAATCTGTCAAATCACCTTCAGTCTATCAATGTTTATGTTTATCAGATAAGCTAAACAAAATCTGTAATCAATATATCAGAATAGCTTTTCAAAGCAATAGCACACTGAAAGAACTCTTAAGCTCTGCAGAAATAAACTTGAATTGATAAAAAAATAAGGAGCAAACTACGCGACATCATGTGAATGTAGAAGTAAGTATATTGACAAAACTAGTCGCCTCATTGAAAAACAGTTTTATAAATATATATATCAATGTTTAGAGAGGCAAAAACATACATGTCTAAAGTAGAAGATAATGCATGTACCACTGAACAAATGTTATATTGGGGAAACACAAAATGTGCGGGCAAAAAGAAAAAAATGAAAATAACATAAAGAGGCTGCAGCCATGGCAATAGCAAATAGTTCCATAAGACAATTCATAATGTTTTGGAAAACACTCTTTAAACTTGCCACTAAAAGGAAGAAAATAGAAAAATTAGAACACATAAAAATGTAAAATTTCTACTGATTATTGCTATTGAAGTAATTGGGTTGTTGGTTAGAGTATCATCTAAAATTTACTACTCATGAATCTTAAAACCATTAATTCAGCTTCCATGTTTATTCATCACTGATCAGGGCAGCACCCCTAAAGAAGAGAGAATAATGCTACTTAAAATATACTCCATATTAAACTCGATCTTCAAATGCTTGGACATTATTGTAAGAAAAGCTTATTATAAATGTGTTTCGAATCAAGCTTAGCATTTTCGAGGACTACTTATATTAAACTGTTCATTAATTAAAATATATTTAGAAATTTTAAATAAATTTTGAATTTTTTTCAAAACATTTAACAATTAAATTATATAATGCAAACAGTTCAATATATAAGTATAAATATGTTTTAGTTTGTAAAAAATAAAATAATAAAAATTATATGCAATGAAAATGTTTTTATATAATATTTTTTTATTGTGCTCATATAGAGTAATACACTATGAAAGAAGATCCAACTATGATACAAAGTCGTTTCAAAGATTAAAAGTTCCTCAACCACATTACGAACCAGGTAAATAGTAAAACGTTCTTCAAATTTTTTAAAATCATAAATGAGATGATTATAATTAATAATTTGTAAAGTGCAGACTCATTACATAAGTAATATATATTAAGGCTATAACCTTAAGACTATGCACCCAAAATGCAACAGTAGGGACCTCTACAAATCTAAACACAAGATTAATGATTTAGCGTATATTAGTTTATATAGAAATTGTGGACTTAATCAGTGAAGCAGTTTATAGCTTCATGCTCTCAAATTAAAATGCTTTAGATTCAACTAAAGATAAGAAGCTGCTCTTGTCTTTTAAAGTCATTGGTCTTGGGTTTAGATTTGTAGAGGTCCCTACTTTCGCATTTTAGGCAGATAGTCTTAAGATTATAGCCTTAATATATATTAAATGAGATAATTATATAAAATTTAATTTTAATGGTTATTTAAATTTAAATTTTGATATTTTAAAAACAAAACACAAAAAACAGGCAAAACTCACTATATATATTGCCACATACAGTAAGATACATAAGCTAATGGGCTTGGATTGAAAACATTAAGGTGTTTTCAGTTTAAGACTCATAGTTTTGTAGTTAAATGGAGATAAAATGTGGTTACTGGAGGCTTGCCTTAGATCCTAAGATCTAGGTGCAGTGCTCTCTGATCCAAGGCTCCTCACTGACGAAGGCCATAAGCCAGTAACTAGTCTGGGTATATTGGATGAGTAGGCACTAGATGGGGATTTTATGCACAAGCCTTCTGGTATCCATTGATTACTCTAGCTTGCTGTGTGTGGCAATATATATATAGTGAGTTTTTCCTGTTTTAACAACAGTTATACACAAGCATAAGAGGAGGTGGTCATGTGATGTTTATTGACAAAACACAAAACTGAAACTACTTTTAATGATTTAACTAATAATTAAACTAGGAAATATAATAAATACCAGCTTTTGATTATTCAGTGTGATTGTATAAATAGTTTTATTTTTTTACTAAATAATGACATTTGTGTTAAAGGATCTCATATTATACTGGTATCTAGGTTAGATGAACCTTAATATTTTTTTCAGGTCACAAACAGGAAGCATGGAGTTTTTTTTTTTAAAGATAGCTGTTACATACCAGATTCAGTTGAATATGTTAAATAAGTTTCTAATTACCTATTAATTAGAAGATAAATATTTTAGAGTAATCAGAATTGTTCATTTGTATATCATTAAGGTGTCTGTTAAAGAAAAGCTAAGATTGATATATGATTCAATTTTCATTACAAGCAGGGATGGTATTACTGCTCATTCTAGTATAGTCTTCATATTTACCTTTGTCTTTGATGTCTCGACTTTACACAGACATTTTTAAAACTTTCATTTATTTTTTAATTTATATATATATATTTAAAAAGTTTGTAGCATTAATATTTTTTTACTATAGCGTATAAGTGCACACTCACATAAAATGTTATTTCAAATTTGCAGTACAAGTAATTCAGTATAAATAATCTATGTTATTATTAAAATTACAAAGAAATCAAGTCATATGTCACATGACCAACATGAATTACAAATGTTATATAATGAGCTTGCAAATAGCTCTTAACAAGCTTTTTTCTAATGCTTGAATATCCTAGCACCTCATTGAGGAAGCCAGTAGCAGAAACCGATCTGGGTTGGGGATATTCTGAAAAGCTTGTTAAGAGCTATTTTCAAGCTCATTATATAACATTTGTAATACAAGCTTGTTAAATTAGATCATGTGACATATGACTTGATTTCTATGTAATTTTATTTTTTGCCATTAGGCTTTGGTGATTTTATATTGCTGAAGCTATTAATATATGGTGTATTTGAACTTGGTTCAGGCACATATGGCTACTTAAGTTAGATAGTTGGATTGAAAGACATATGGATGTCTGAAAATTTCAAATTTTATACTTAATAGTTATCCATTAGCTAAAGTGCAGGGCTTTACTTGGTATTTTAAATCTAATGCTTGAATATCCTAGCATATCACTGAGGAAGCCAGTAGCAGAAACGGGGTGGCGGGTATTCTGAAAAGCTTGTCAAGAGCTATTTGCAAGCTCATTATATAACCATTGTTATAATATCATTTTACTGTTTATTTTAAGTAGAAAGTATTATACTAAAAGGGTATAGCTTCATAATTAATTATTTTTAAAAAATAAGATTTTTAGGTTTTTAATTTTTATTATAATTATTTTTGATTGGTAAAAATAATCCTCATAGGTTACATTATTAGACAATACATTAACATATATGCCATGAATATGTATAGGTTTTAAGATATGTTGCAAAAATTGAAATGTCAAACAAAAAGAGTTTTAAATGAGGTTGTTTTAACATCAGGTAATATTAGACAGATTCAATATTGACTAAAAGTAAGATGACAAAACTTTGTGATGTTTGATAAAAACATTCTTTTACTCACATAAGACAAGCACTAATTCAGAAATTGTCCTACAAAAAGCTTGAAGAGAGAACTAGCTACCAGTCATTTTTGATTGGGATTCACTGTGTGTGTGTGTGTGTATATATATATATATATACATACACATTACTGTATATATATATATATATACACATTCATGAGTTACTTACTACAATACTTCACAAATGAGATTTTTAAAAAATTGTTTTTAAACTAACTTGCAAATAACCCCACTTTTATCTGACCAACATGTATAGATAGTCACAGACATGAGAAAATGGGTGTTATTTATGTACACCAACCATATAATACAAATCTTTCATGCACTTCACTACTGTTACACAATGCTTTATTTATCACTCTCTTATACAGTTTCGATTGCCCCAGCAATCTTCTTCAGACCTCATATCTCTTAAGAGATATGAGTTCTGAAGAAGATTGCTGGGACAATCAAAACTATAAAATGTAAAAGAGGGTGGTAAATAAAGCATAGTGTAACAGTAGCAAAGTGCATGGATGATTTAATATTATATGGTATACATTTGGCAATGCAATAAAAAGAAGTTGAAGTTAGGAGATATAAGAGTTCTGAAGAAGATTGCTGGGGAAATCAAAACTGTAAACTGTAAAAGAGGGTGATAAATAAAGCATTGTGTAACAGTAGTAAAGTGCACAGATAATTTAGCATTATATGGTATACGTTTAGCAATGCAATAAGAAAGAGTAATTGTTATTTATGCATTTATTAAAAAATGACTCTTTAAGTAATCTAACTTGTGAATTACTGTAGTAACATATTTGAATGTAATTGCTCCAAGAAAAAGTTTAAATTCTTAGCATTTATATTTAATAGTCATAATTTAATTATGTGTGTTTTAAAGTTAATAGAATTTATATATGTATATGAACATATTTCACAAGAGTGTGTAGAAAATATAAATGCAGTATGAAAATTTTCAATTTTTTTTGCTTGAGTAAAGACTGTAATTAACTTAGCAAACCTGCATTTGTATTATCTATACACTCTTGTGGAATATATTCTTAGATATTGTTTACAGTTTATATACTTGTTATTGTACTGAAACACCAGCTATTTAGCCATTATATTTTTATTACCTGGAAGCTCCTGGAAATAATACTATGAATTCATTTATTCATGAGAATATTAAATGTGATGTGATGTACTGTGGCTTCTCCTTAAACGAAGTCAAGAATATCTGAGCAATTATGCCCAGATAAACCTGTTAGCCACTTAATTTTCCATTTCCCACTCTAAGTTTTTCCATATTCTGCTCCATCCCATTCCCACAGCATATTCTTTGTCAATTATATGACCTTTACATCTAAATCTTCCATATCTTTTCCCAAACCCAGCAGAAAAACCAATAATTAACTCTCTGTATAATCACTTTTTTCATATTTATTCTTCCATAACTTCATTATATGTACCCTTTCTGTTTTCAAACATTTACATTCAATTAACAAATGCCTAATATTTTCTATTCCTTCCTTACATAATTTACAAAATAAATCACCCATATTTTTCCATTTATATGTATATTCTCTTGTAGCAAAAGATCCCGTTCGAGTCTTAATTAATATATATAAAAAGCTTCATCAAGTGATCATAAAATGCAAGCTAAAAGCAAGTTACGAAATTTATAACTTGTTTTGTTTATCGTGTATATATATATTGTAATGGGCACATACGACGTTACATTAGTTTTTTTTTTATTAAACATGAAAAAATAAAAGTTCACATATAAAACTTCTTTTTTTAAGAATTAAAAATTGAAGATTAAAAAATCATCTTAAACTCGTATATATATAAAATCGCACAGATGAGAAATTAAAAAAAAGAAACTTTATTAAAAAAAAGAAAAAGTATTTTAAAACTAAATTGTCAGTAAAGATTTAAAGATAAAAATATATCTAAGTTTGTACAAAACAAATTAATTAATGTTATTGAAGAAATGGAAATGATTTTAATTAGTCCAAGTGAACTAGCCCTTGGGCAGTTAAATATATAAGCAACGGTCAGATAGGAAAACAATAGAAACTAATGGCCAATGAGGGAAGTCCATCGGGAAATCGGACCTCAATGGAAGGATCATCATCATCGATGATGTAATGTCCATTGGATCCTAAAGTTACATATAAAAAAAAAAGTTTGAAAATAAAATTTTTAGTGAGTAAAGAAAATTTAAGAGAAGACTGAGATGTGTTAAGTCGGAGAGTTGGATATGAAGGGATTGAAAGATGCACTTTCAATTCCTTCAGTTGTTATAAAAAAGGAAAATGAAACATCACTTTTCCTAAAAGAAGACCACAGGATCATCGGGGGATTTAACGTGGATTCCAAATGGCATGCAATGGATAAAGAGGAACATTTTAAAAATTGTAAGAACTTTAAAAACATTTTGAAAACACTAAGAACGCTAAAATATAAACTTTCCCATCATTTAATTTATAGAAATAGAATCCTATCTGACCAACTAAATTTATTAATAAGTAATTTTGTTTGATGTATTTCTTTTTTTTTTTTAAAAAAAAATCATTTCCATTTTTTTTTTTTTTTTTGTTCTTTTAAGTTTTTATTATGATTTTTGTTTTTCGTCAAATGTTAAACTTAAGTCGGGCATGAATGGCTATATAGATTTGTAAAGTTTTATTAGGGGAGGGTAATCTTAGGTTATTTGTTCCGTAGTTGAATTGGGTCAGTGGATTGGATATATTGGTGTAATTGGTAGATGTAGTACAAGATTCGCTACGGGCAGAATTGCTTTATATGCCGCACACTTCCTTTTTGCCTATGGAATGTGATTGTAAGTCGGCAAAATGACCCCAGTCCTTTCCTATGGAGTTTTTTTTTTATTGCTCTTCTCATTAGATAGGTGTAGTATTCCTATCTGATGAGAGGCAATTTCTTCTCTTAACCCTTTTGTGCTGTAGTATTCATATTACATTGAATACATCAATATATCAGATGGATTGATGTTGGTTTAACTGCGAACTTTTGGCCTAAGGTTAAATAAGGATAGAATATTTTCTTTTCAAATGCAAATCTATGTAGTCTATTCATACTCGACACTCTAAATAAAAATGTATTAAATTTAAGTTGGGTATAGATGCTTGCATGAGTTTGTTATCGGTTAATTGTATTTTTGGTTTTCATATTTGATCAAAATATATAGACATTCAGTAAATACTGATACCTTATGGTGAGTATCTAAGATGTATTTATTTTGGATGTCTTTTAAGTTATTGGTGTTTATGTGGCATCTTATGATGAATGCCATTGGGTTTCTTATTAATTTCCCTCTGCATTTCCATCAATGACTTTATATTATTTTGATCGTTTATGTTTATTTTGAAATGTTTTTGACCGTGTAATCTATGTAACCGATCTATACTCAACGTTTATAAAACAAACTTTTATAAATCCATCTGTGTGAACTTATAAAAATTAAAATGTAAACTTATAATATTATAAAAATTAAAAATGTAAATTTAAATTCTAAAATCAAGTTAAAATCCAAAGTAAAGTTATTCTAAAATAATGCTAAATTTTATATATATGTGCGTAAATAAATGTTTGTGTGTTAATTTCTGGCAGTGGCTTATTATATTTCTTTAATATTGAAATGTATCTTAGATAAGAATTTATTATAAAATATAAATCTCTGCTGTTCCACTGAGCTAGTGACAATGGGCTAATGACCGGAATCAAAATATATAAAATAAAAAGAAAAAAAAATATTTTTTTTTGACTTCCGTATCTGCCTATTATATAAATTTTCTAGGTTCAAATGCTTAGTGGCGTCTGTAGTGCAGATTACATTAAGTTTCCTATTCTCTGGATTGTTGTAATATATATATAAAGTTAAATTAAACAGCTTTAAATAATAAATAATATTAATTTTTGTGGAGATGTAAACTTTTAACTTTGGTGATTGGAGTCATTTCGGATCTTTTTTACTTTATTGGAATTAGCATATTGTTCTGAAAAACAATATTCTTGTACTATTAAGTTTAATATGATAATTGTAACATTTCAAATGGGCGTAGAAAATATTTTGGCCACCATTTAATTAATGGTACAAGAATTAAAATAATTGATTTACCCATCTACTGCCTCTTTGAAAATTTTAAATTGGAAAGTTTACAGACTCTGATGAGATACTTGAACCAGCTTGAAAATATGATAATCATATATTAGCTTTAAAATTATTGGAATTTGTAGAAATGCAGGGTGCTATGAAATTATGCTTCTGATCTTAAGGATGTTTCTGTTTTTTCAATTATAAAATAAAGACTATGGAAAAAAATGGAGTATTATTATGTATTAGCATAGGTATCTATTATAGCAATGATGATTTTAATTATTTTGTTATATAGATTTCTTCTGGCTATAGATGGTAAATGGTCAACAAAGATAATGTGATTTAAAGAATTAAAAAAACATTATAGGCATAGTTTTTGTTGCTAGGCAAATGCAAAAAAAGTATTAGAAGCAAATTTTGACTTATATTGCTTTTATTGATTTGATCACTGCATTTGACTTATTTAATCATAGTTATCAGTATCAACGTTTGAAATTAGTTGATTATCCACCAAAATCTTAGCAACATGGTTTTTGACACCATGAACTACAAAGAAGTGTTAAGCAAGAAAGTTCATTAGCTCTGACATTGTTTTTTATTTATAGGTGGTTTCATACAGTCAGCATTAGGATACAATGGAGGGTTTATGACAGAGATGTTTACTAAAAGTAAATTAAAACAAAAAACAAAAACTCCATTTTTCTGGGGTTTCTATATTTATAGTATATTAATGATTGCACTTCGCTTGACAATTCAAAATATAGTCCACAAAATATTTTTAATGCTTTTAGTGTAATATATAAAAATTGATTTATATAAATGAATAGTTTAGCGCTGGATATATATACATAATTATTTAGAAGGAAATTAACATTCAGACGTCTGCTGTTTGCTTTAGTATATAAATATGTGCCAATATATCCAGCATTAAATTATTAATTTTTATATATTCTATACTAATATGGTTAAAAACGAGAAACTTTCTTTATCCTGTGATATATCAACAAAATCTGTACAATTCAGTTGTCAATTAAAATATCAGACACAGAATAGGGTCAAACCCTGAATTTAACATGGTGAGTAAGGCTTACTGATGGGTGTGTGCATGTAGATTTATACGCTAAAACAGCACAGGTATTAAGGTTAATTTTCTTCAATGTAATTAAAAATAGAATTAATAAATAATATTCAAAAACTCGAATTTTTCATCAGTCAGGGATTAAAAGAATTCTTTAGCAATTTTAATTTGAATGACTCTCAGTTTGAAAATGTGAATCAATTTAAATAATTTGATAGCAAATTTAAACTTTGAAATGCAATTACAGATTACGGTATATATTTAATAAATTAAAAGATAGAATATGTATTATTAATGATATTACTATGCAACTAAATAGGTTATATAGGTAGATGTTGTTTTAGTCTATTATATGAAGGCGAGACCTGGAAAGAAGTATTAATATAATATAAAGATATTAATTCTAATGCAAGGCAAAACTCTCCATACAGTAGTGCCACTCTGTGCCAACCAGAGTAATCAGTGGATGCCAGAAGGCTTGTGCATAAAATCCTTATCTAGTGCCTACTCATCCAATATCCCCAGACTAGTTTCTGGCTTGTGGCTTTCATCAGTGAGGAGCCTTGGATATGAGAGCACTGCACCTAGATCTTAGGATCTAATGCAACTCTTCAGCAGCCACCTTTTAACTCTACTTAACTACAAAACTATGAGAATGAAATTGAAAACACAATAATATTTTCAATCTAAGTTCAATAGGTTATATAGTCATATAGGTCTGAATTCAGTTCAGCACCCATACATTTTGGTGTCTTTGGCTCTTTAACAATCATAGCTACCACTATCCTATTAGGCAGGATTGGTGTTAAACCACTAAACATCATGTGGTCACTATCTCTTATACAGGGTGGCACTACTGTATGGAGAGTTTTGCCTTGTTTATTAACAATTATGTGCTAGTATAAGAGATAGTGATCATGTGATGTTTAGTGGTTTAATTCTAATGCAGTATGTCAATTGCCTATACGTTTCTTATATATGTAAATAGAGGGTTTGAACTCAGGATTTTTAAGTCTATTTGTCACCTGTCTATTAAAGATTGAGAAGTTTCTATCTTAATATAAACTGAACACTTATTGTATATATGTGTGGGAGATTGTGATCTGGCCCAACTGATGAATGCTAGTTCTGCATGAAATATGTATATTAAGGATCATTTATATTTTTGCATATGTGTGGTCATGTGTGTCGATTGCATGAGATAGAGGATGAGTAGACTGAAAAATACTGAGTTCAAATCCCTCTATTTACATAAAGATATTTTTAAAATGTCATTAAGTATTTCTTAAGATTTAAAATGAAATACCAAATCATAAGACCATTTTTTTTCTTTTTTAGCTTGATGAATATGATATTATAGAGTCTAAAATTATTAAAGCACATCTTAATTGTATTATGTTCTTTTAAAGCTATTTTTAAGACTTGCAATATGTATTGTTTTCATTGCGAAGTTATGGCTAAAATTGAAGAATTATACTTAAGCAAGATATTGAAAAAATACAATTTAATTGAGAATAAGTTATTATTATTTCCCCCTATAACTTATAACTATATACTTATTTGTTGTTGTTTTTGAAAATAAAAAATTCAGTACCGAATTTTCACAGAGACATACATGATAAATTTCAGTTCTTAATACAATTTTTATAATTACTTATATATAATCCACATACGTTAAATACTTCATATTAATTTGATAAATAATATATAATCAAATAACTAAATACTATAAATAAATTAGTTTTTTGGTAAAAGCAGTCAATTATTCATTGATATGTTATTTTATTTTTCTAACTTAATTTATTTTTTGTTTATATTTTTTTCCTTTTTTTTTTTTTATAGATGCAAAATGTTAAAAGACATTTTTGATAAATTGGTTTACAAGAAACGTCAAATACTGGAGAAAGGATTAAAAAATTTATTATGTCATATTATAATATATATTTTAATCAATCGAATTATAAATAAATGGGAATACTAGACAACTTGTCTGCATAAATTTAATTACATATCATCAAATCATCGTTCACATACAAACGTTTTCAAGACGTCATTTTTAAAATTAATCATGTGACAATAAATGTTCTACAAACTCATGGAAAAATAAAAAAAATATTATTATTACTTTATATATATATAAATTTATATGTACATCCACTATACATTCTCTTATTAATGTGGTCAATAGTTTGATAACACTGGGAGGGAAATGATCCCTGTTAGATAATTGGAAATTGTAGTATATCTATATGTAAATATATATATTGAAAGTATAAGATAGGAATTAATTGTTTGTTTGACGATAGAGTAGTAGTTATAAAATAGGGGGGGAGATGAATAAGAGAATGTATAATGGATTTATGTTTGTAAACTTATAAAAAAAGTAATAATAATTTTTTATTTTTCCATGAGTTTATTTCTAGTAATGACCACTAGAGTGTGCAATAAAACCTTTATTGTCACATGATTAATTTTAAAAATGACATCTTGAAAAAGTTCATATGTGAATGAAAATCAATTTGATATGAAATTAAATTGTATACTTTCAAGTTATCTAGTATTTTGATTTACTTATAATTCAATTGGTTAAAAGTTTATAATTTTTTTGACAATATTATGATTGTATATTTAATAAAAAATGACTGTAAGAAATTAAATATAATATATGTATATAAAGTAAGTGGAGAAGGGGGGAAACTTGTCATTGTAATGGGAACAATTAATTGATGAATAAATTTTAATTTCATACTACTATTTTATTTTGGTTATAAAATCATGTCTCTCTTATTATATTCTGAGTAGAAAATTTTATATATTGCTTACTTTTTCTCTTTATTGTTGTTATTTTATACTGTCATTAGCATATATGTTTATATATATGAATAAGTATATGTATATGCATGTATATAAATTATACATGTAATAAATATTAATATATTTTTGCTTATTTAGAGTTGCTATTTGTCTACTTTTAAATATATGACCACAAAAATGGGGTGCGGGGTTCAAATAATTAAGATTGTCCATTTTGACTTTAGTCTAAATCTGTTTTTATGCAAATATTTTTGAATCAACTTTACACTTTTTAATAATTAATAATATTTTACATTTTATTTATTTAAATTGATGTTAAATGCTAAATGTTTTTTCAGAAGCTAGAATGTAACCCATTAGTCAAGCTAAGGATTAAAATATTTTGATCATCCTTCAATGAAATAGAGAAGAAACTGAAAATGTTTGAATTTAGCCAAGACTTATACTCATATTAAATGTTAATAAAAAGACAGAATACAAAATGCATTAAATCTGGTGTAAAATAAATCCTGTCATGAAATTACAGATTTAATATTTTGTTGATTGTTTGCTTAGATTCAGGTTTATTTGCTATACTTAATTAATGTTATAATTTATTTATTTATTTTAGAAGTTTATTGATTAAATCATTTGGTTTATATACTGTAATAGTACAGAATCAGGGGTGTACCTGGAATGTTGGCATTCATCATCAACATCCCACAATCAATGACTCAAAATTTAAAATATTAAATTTAATATAAATGAGCACGAGAGATCTTGAGATCTTGAGAGATCGCTCTGAGAGATCAGCACAGCTAACTATAAGTATAAGCATAAGTATATTAGCTATAAGTTCACCAGAATTACCCGAAAGTAATAATCATCCATCATCGTGAATGATCAACAATAAAAGTAAATCAGTCAATCTAATGATTGCATTTAAAATGGGTCTACTATAAACAATGCTAATTATTTAGCCCTTGCCAGTTTGGGGCAGTTTATTTAAACATTGATTTGAATGCACAAACTTAAGTACTAATCCATCAGAATATATAACAATAAAAACAATAATTCTGGGATCTTAAAACATGCTAATCATCGCCAATGCTCTGGCCACTTAGTACCATTAAGGTACTAGCCAATTATAAACTTAATTTCTAAATGAATACCAAAGTAAATAAAATGTAATACATGGACTTTAAAGGATATCCCTTTGCACCAATTCAGGATCATCATCATCAATTGAATGCCCATAAATACTAATATAACCCCTTTTGAAATAAAATACTTGTTTTATACTTCACCTTTGAGTGGTAAGTTTTAAATTGTGCTTTATGCAAAAAAGTGAAGCTTATTATTAGCAAAGAATTATATGACTAGGTGCTTTCAGACAACTTAAGTCTCCATATTCATAGCCTACTTTACGCAAAGTTTAGCAGTAATTTATACAAAATTTATGCAAAGTTTTCTTTCATAAAGATTATTTTCTGGAGATTGCAAAGCACAATTCTTTTCAGTTTATTGCACAGTTGTCATTTGCAATAAAGCATGCCTCCTTAATCTTTTGTTTCATATCATTACATTCAGTGCACAGTGCCCTTGCCAACAACAAGCCATATGTTCGAACCCACTATGGCAACTGATGAATGCTAGTTCAGCATGAAATACATATATTGGTGATTGTTTATCTTTTTTACATATGTGTGGTCATGTGTGTCAGTGGTATATGATGGTGTGGATAGTTGAAGGGTGCTTGAAAGTCTGTTTTCAAATCCCCTGTATTTACAATTAAGCTCCATGTATATGAAAAATGCCTGCATTTCAAATATTATACATTTTAAAAATAAATTGTCTTTTTACATTTCTTTTTAATTTAATGGTAAATAGCTTTTAATTTGTACAATATTAGTTTTATTTGAAAGTAATCAAAGTTATAGGTAGCCAAAAAAAGTTCCTAATTAAGATAATCTGATAATTTTTAACACCCTTTACCTTTGAATATTAATAATTGGCTAGACTAATGATATTACATTTGACGAGATATGAATTGTAATGGTTTTTTTTGCCATAGGTGAAAATATATTAAAAAAATGGAAAATTCATGCATATACTTTTTATCTATTAATAAAATAAAATTACTTTTGAAACATAATAAAATAAAATTGATCTCAAAATTTATTAAGCATTTTAGAAGTAAGTTCATATCTTAAACTCAAAGCTAAAAGCCACTAAATTCACATCTTGACTGGTGTGTTGATAAGCATCCCAACCATATTCATGTACTTCTGAATAACCATTGATAACATCTGCATAACAAAATATTTTTAATATTTTTTTTTTCTACAATACAGGCTTTTTCATACCTGCACTCCAATATGCAATATATAGGGGGTTTGAACTCAGACTTTCACATGACTCTCAACTATCCATGCTATCTCATACTGCTGACACACTTGATCACACACATATCGAAAAGATAAATAATCACCAATATAAATATTTCGTGCTAAACCAGCACTCGTCAGTTGGTCCAGATTATCATCTCCACACATATCTACAATCAATGCTCAGTTTATATTAAGATAGCCAATCTTCATACTTCAATGGACAGGTTTCAATTCACCCCACCCCACAATTCTTCAGCTGTCCATTTCATTAAAAATTTGATGATGGATTGCCAAAAGCCCACATTGGTGCCAACTTTCTCATTCTACCCATGTTGACCATAAGCCACTCTGATCCCTCATGTACAGGACATAATCCATTTACTTACAAAATATTATAAAACGGACATAAAGTTATCCTATTCTATTATTTTCTTTTATATACTAAGAGAGTAATAAACAGCATTTTTTCAGTTAATAGCAACTTTTTTTGTAGACAGTTCTATCATATAATGTATTTTAATTTTTTTTTTAATAAGTTTTGAATTCAGTCATCGTTTTTAATAATTGACAAAACAATTTCTACTTCCATTAAACTAGATATATATTTCAAAATCTCACGAATGGACTTAACGATCTTCATCATTTTTTTGCTTTATTATAAATAATGCTGAAAAACGTATGATATATTATCTGGACTATCTGTCCTGCATAATTAAGCTATTTGGAGACAGTTGATTAGCTTATTGTAGGTTAATCTGAATTTTAAATAAGTATATTGGATGTAACAAGAAATAATATTATCTTCTAAAATAATATATTAACTTATGTAAAACTTTAATATGTGTTGATATTAAACATGACACACAATATATAATTTATAATATAATATAATTCAAACGCAAAATATATATAAATCAAAATTTTAAAATAATATAATATATAAATAATAATAATCAATTTTGTTGAATCTTCAAACGTTTTCAAAGGCATAACCTTCATTATCAAGACGTCTTCGTTTTTTCACGATGTACTAATATGCAAATATGTGACAAAACCGGGCAAAATATGCAAATCAGAATCAGAACGTTTATATTTGCCATTTCTTCGATATGGCGTAAAATGATTCCCTTCTATTCATCGCGTGTTCATCTGACATGATGTAACATGCCTCCTTAATTCTCCACAGATAATTCCGCCCTCTGCACAACACTCTTGGCCTATCTGCCCACTGAATGCTGAACAAAAATTGAAGGGTGGGATGAGTCCACTAGGGCCTTATTGTACGCATATACGTTTTAGGATAATCTTGTTTGAACTGATGCCCTCATCTCCCCATAATATGCAGCTGGGCAATTGTTTTTGCTACAAGCAATCTTATAGACCGCTTGCTGTGCTTGCACTGGGAGAATGTAGTATTTGGTGTTGTTTATACACCTGTTAAGATTAGGGGGTGAACGAAAACACACTAAAATCAGAGCAAAAAATATTACGCAAGTCTCCATAAATATTTTTGATATACGGTAGCAAGATACGCAGTTTATCTTGTTTCAACTTGTGGTTAGGCCCTCTTTTAAATTTCTTAATAACATTATCTATCACTCTTTGATTATATTTTGCTTTGATAAGCTCGTTTCAATATTGTTTCTTTTGTCAGCTTCGAAGCTGCACAAACTGTTATTTCTATGTAAGAACGATTTGAGGCCAGCCAATTTATATATATCTGGTGTGTTTAATAAGTGATGTATATGACCTCTGATGTTAATAGGCTTAATATTCATTTTGTAGCAAAAGCGATTAGCTTCAATCATCACTTGCAGGTCCAAATATTTAATACTGTACAAGACTCCATCCTGACTTGCGTTTATATTCAGGCCTGATGCTGCTATAAGATCTGTTTTGATGTCCTCTATGGTTTCCTCTGGAGCAGCGACAAAAATATCATCAACATACCTAGCATACAAAACTAATCCGCATTCCATATATCTAGGAACAATAATCTGCTCATATGAATTCATCATAACTTTATATATATTATATTCACTTATGTATAAATGTATTTTCTGGAGAGCCAGACAAATTAATACTGGATTATAATTTTTGTATGATACCCTTCCAACCATCTTTTTAAATCTATCTGGGGATTTTATTTGTCTTATACTTAGAGGGGATTCAAGCTCCCTTCCATCCACCCCATCTTTTGCAACAGAGACCCACAACCTCATGCATGTAAAAAAGATAAATGATTCCCAATATACTTATTTCATGCTGAACATCATGTACCATGCATAAAAATAATTAGCTTTGATTAATATATGTATGTGAGATAATGATCTGGACTAACTGATGAGTGCTAGTTCAGTACGAAATACATATATTGGTGATCATTTATCTTTTTCGCGTGTATGTGGTCATGGGTGTCAGTTGTATAAGATGGAGTAGATGACTGAAGAGAGCTTGAAAGTTTGGGTTCAAATCCAAGGGTTGTTAGCCGAGAGTTAGCGCAACGCCTTCAAGCAAGCAGTTGGTTGCAGACGGTTGTTGCCGGTTCACCTCTCAGCCGATAATATGACATATGGGGAAAAAAATCCTCTCTAATTACAACTAAATTAAGTGTATATACTATACTTGTATTTAGATATTGTCTTATACTTTTATATTAGTAGATTTTTTCATTAAACATCCAATTTTTATTGCTCTTTTTTTTTGTGCGTAAAGTTAAATGGCTTAATTTGCAATAATACGTTTTTAAAATAATTTTTCTTTCACTCTTGCTTTTGCTAATGGAGCCAATTAGAGCCGCAGTTTGTGGAAGCAATTGAGTCCAAGTAGTTTTCCATCATTTGTGATATTACTTTTTTTATATAGTTTTTGAATAGAACAGTTTTCAGAATGATGGAATATATATATATACTTTTTATTTTACGGTCCAATAGAGTTTTGCCGTTTTCTCAGGATATTATAATTTAGATGTAAAAACAATGTCATGGACATTATTAGATTTTGACGCAACTGGTCACAGAAGTATTATCTAACAATTTAATTTGGTGACACGATGTTTTAAATCATTTATTGATTATTGCTTTTCAAAAATTGTTTGATGTTTTTATGCCTACTTGGAGTCTTGAGATGTTAAAAACAGAGTCAATAGGCCAAATGCCTTACTGCATATCAATCAAGGTTTTCTAATAAACGTTATACGCCAAAGATTTAATGAGCAAGTATTTGGAATACCGATGATTTATAACCTATTGATTTGATTTGATAATTCTGGAATACCATGTGTCAATTTAACCGTAAATTACTACTATTAAGCATCACATGATATTGGATGAGTAGGCATTGGATAGGGATTTTATGCACAAGCCTTCTGGCATCCATTGATTACTCTGTTTAGCACAGGTGGCAATACTGTATGGAGAGTTTTGCTCTGTTTATCTAAATTACTACTAGATAGTCTTCTGAAATAGCAATGATTAGTACTACTTCTGAGATCTTATCAAGATATAACAACTTTTTGGTTTTAATTATTTTTAGTGCTGGTATTATTAAAATTTGTATTATAAACTTTCAAACATCACAAGATCACCATCCTTCCTTTCTGTATCCATTGATTATTCTGGCTTGCACTGAGTGGCACTACTGTATGGAGAGGTTTGCCTCAGTATATTTCTGTTGTGGTTAAATAAACAAATTACTACAAGAAATTTACAGGTTTCCTAATAACTTAATTCTTGTAGATGTCTTTAAACAATATGTTTATCTACTGTGTAGATTTATTATTATTCAATCATTCTAAATGACATCTGATTTCTAGCAAATACACATCAATGCAGCAGTGTGTAAATTTCGATCCTGTTAATATTACATTTTTTGATTGTAATAAATATTCTCCAAACATTTATGATGGACTTCTAACATCCATTTTCCAATTTTAAAATATGTAAATCCTCCCATTTTTACAATTTTTTTTTTTTTTGGAGATTTAGAGATTATTTTGTTAGATATTGTTAGATTAAATTTTTTCCTAGGCTGGAATAGTGCAAATTTATGATATGTTTAACTGGTGAAGGATCTTGTTGTGTGAACATAGCAGATCATTTTGACTATGACCTTGGTTTGAATCCAATGCAAGTGAAATTCTTTTCAAGAGTTAATACCATATTTTTCTTTCCAAATATTTGGCCTATCCAACATTAGTCAGTAAATGAGCATCTAACTATTCTAGTTAATGGAGGAAATGAGAATGATAAATGGTTTGATCGTTCGCTATCTGAAAATTGGAATGTCTTTTCAGAACTGCTTTTTTATTCACTGCTCTTCTTCATATAGCTTGTTTGAGAGGCTTTTTCCTATGAGTTACTTAGTAAAAAGACTGCTTTACTGTTTGTACATTAAGTCGTTTTGGGTGTTAATTGAAGCTTTATTTTGCCTATTTTGTATATGAATGATCTACACTCTGAACTTAATCTCTGAAACTGTATACTGTAGTTGTTATTATATTTCATGAAACAGAATGTTTTCTCAAAATCTATTACATGTTTACAGAACTATATATATATATGATAAACAAAATAAGTTATAAATTTCGTAACTTGCTCTTAGCTTGCATTTTATGATCACTAGATGGAGCTTTACCAATAGCTCCTACCAAGTTTTGTTTACATAAACGCTGAGAGAGATAGAATTCAATATCTGTTTCATTGTCTCCCACCTTAACGAAAGAGATATTGAATTCTATCTCTCTCAGCGTTTATGTAAACAAAGCTTGGTAGGAGCTATTGGTAAAGCTCCATCTAGTGGTATATATATATATATATATATATATATATATATATATATATATATATATACTCTTATAATTAACTTGCACTATTTTTTAACTCAATATTTTCATATACGGTTTTAATTTTCATAATTATTATAACTGTTGACAAAATGTTTCAATTACGTTATGAATAGGCTTGTTTGGTATCATGATTTGAAGAGAACTTTTTGACTTAAACTTCTATTGCGTACAATCGTACATAGAACTGTTTAGATAGACATGTTTGGGGTTACTGACTGCTTCTATGCATTGTAGTAGCACATTCCAAGGGTTATTAAAAGTGTTTCTTCTGAACTAGCACTAGTAATTTACCCCTTTTTTTCCATGTGTCATAGCATCAGCTGGGAAGCGAACCCGCTAACCCAGGACAACTGCTTGTAAAGCAGCTGTGCTAACCTCTCGAGCACAAAAGCTTTTAGAGTATAAAAAGATATTAATTTTCACTTTAATTAAAAATGATGTGTTATCTTAAACATTTCAAATAACTTTTAGTATTTCATTTTTCACTGTCTAATTTAAATTTTTTTTCCTCTATAAAATTATAGAACCTTCAGAATATATTATGACCTTATGAAACATTAATAGTTTGTTATAATTAAAACTAAAGTGCATAACTACCATTAGCGCACTCTATTATAATTCTATTTTTTGCTTTTCATCATAATGCTTTTAATCTCATCTCACAATTTTTTTATGCATTTGTTCATGTTAATAGTTTCTAAACAATTAACATCACATGATCACCATTTCTTGTGCTTGTTTATAACTGTTATTAAAACAGACAAAAACTCACAATACGTATTAAAAATGGTGATCATGTGATGTTTATTGGTTTAAAACCAATCCTGCCTAATAGGATATTGGTGGCTATGGCCATTAAAGAACCAAAGACACCAAAATGTATGGGTACTGGACTGAGTTCAGACCTATATGACTATATAAGCTGATGGGCTTGGATTGAAAATATTAAGGTGTTTTCAATTTAAGACTCAGTAGTTTTGTAGTTAAGTAGAGATAAAAGGTGGCTGTTGGAGGGTTGCATTAGATCCTAAGATCTAGGTGCAGTGCTCTCAGATCCAAGGCTCATCACTGAGAAAGGCCACAAGCCAGAAACTAGTCTGGGAATATTGGATGAGTAGGCACTAGATGGGGATTTTATGCATAAGCCTTCTGGCATTCACTGATTACTTTAACTTGCAGTGCGGCAATACGTATAGTGATTTTTTGCCTGTTTTATTTTTTTTCTAAAGAATTAGTAATATATACATGAATAAACCTATGTATGCCCTTGGTATTAGTTATATTACTTTACATTGAATAAAAGGTTTAATATCACTAAAATGTCATATAATCATCATTTCAAACTGTTAAAGCAGTAACAAACTCTCCATACAATAATGACACCTAGTGTAAGCCCTAGTAATCAATGGGTTCAGAACTATATGACTATACAAGCAAATGAACTTGAATTGAAAACATTACTTTGCTTTCATTAGGGGCTCATAGCTTTATAGTAATTAAATAGGTAAAAGGTTGCTGTTGGAGAGTTGCATTAAATCCTAAGATCTAGACACAGTGCTCTCACATCCAAGGCTCCTCACTGATGAAATCTACAATCTAGAAAGTAGTCTGAAAATATTGGATGAGTAAAGCACTAGATAGGGATTTATGCATAAACCTTTTTGCATCCATTGATTACTATGCTTGCACTAAATAGCTTTAGTATATGGAGAGTTTGCAACTGTTTTAAAATGTTTTTCTTATTTCCTATTTTATATAAAGTATCTATCTCCTTTTGCATGGTGTCTGACAAGACCAAATAGTGTTACAGCATAACTGTACTGACTTTCAGTTGATATTTGTCTCTTATTATTTCAAAATGTAATTTATACATTCACAGATATAACACTTTTTATGCATAAAAGACGATAGTTCACCATCATTTGTAGAATTAAGTACATTTAATGTGGTTTTTGCAGGAAAAAATTATATTCTTAATTTTTTAAATATTTTCCAGCAAATTTATTATGAAAATATAAAATAACAACCAACTACTTTTTTAAATGCTTTAATTAAAATAAATAAAGACGATTCTTTGGTTCATGCTATATATAGAAAAGAACCAGCAGGAAGATATTTTTAATTCTTTTCTTATCTCTGTTTAAGTCACTTATTTTCTGTTGCTAAAATATTGTTAGGTAGAACAAAAGAAGTTTGCTTTCTCATGATTCCGGCAGTAACATTATTAATATTTTTTCAGCAATACCAAAAAAAGACTTTCGATATTTTAGGAATTATATTGGTTTTGCTTTACATAAAAGAGATCAGTCACTTAATTGGTAATATTTTTTTTTTTTTAAAAAAAATTAATATCAACATAGTTTACACTTTAAAAAAAATACTGCAATATTTGGCAAATTCCAAGAATATTTGTATTTTTTTAGAATGCAATAACGTTTATGAGTCCCTAGTTGAATATATCTATGTCATACTCCTATGATGGACCAATTAAATTATCACAGAAGAGGACCCATTTCTGCTGTTAGAGAGAAATTTAATTCACCAGCTATTTATTCATATACTAAATTAATAAAATATGAATTCTGTCCAAAATTGATTATTGCAACCAGAGTTTATTAGAACTTTTTAAAAGGCTCTAAGAAAATAAAGTAAAAATGTGAGTTAAATAAAATCCATGCCTTTGTCAATAGAAAGAGAAAGAAAAAATTAAAAAATTTAAACAATAGCTCCCTTTTGTAATTTAAAACTGAGAAAGCTATATTTGGCAAATCTAATTAAAATAGTTTTAATTAAAATACGTACTCAGAATTTCCTTTAAAGAATCGTGAACAACCATTTATATATGCTACAATTTACTTTTTCTATGCTATATGTGCTACAATTTATATTAATAAAAAGTATTAACTTTTAAATTGTTAGTTCGTACAGTTTTTTATTATATATATACTAAAAAGTGATAAAATCAGGCTCAAAATAAAATAAAATTAAAAACTTCAAAACACACTGTGAGAAATTTTGTTGACGTAAAACGTTATCTTATCTTAGTTTTATTAACATAAATTATATCATAATTATGTATCAAATATCAAAGACGTCAAATAAAAGATTTTATGATAATAATGTTTTATTACATGTATTACACACTAGGCATTCTTTAATTAATGTATTTTATTATTGTTTTTAGATTATTTAATCGCTGCTTTCGATCGAAAACCTATATATGACATACATATACAATGTTATTATTTTTATTTACATTGGAGTTATTATTTCCATTGTTGGTATTGCTACTCACTCAATTAATTCGAAGATTTTTAGAATTTTATTATTTTGCAAAGACAGTAAAATTATAAATAATTAAAACGTATGAGAAAAAAGAATTTTTTATTAACATTTTAATTTCAGAAATATTACCAAATTCACCCACTTCCTTTATTTTGCTGTAATATCTTATAAATGTAGGGGATTTGAACTCAAACTTTCAAGCCGCTTCACTATTCACACTATCTCATACTACTGATGCACATGACCACACACATGCAGAAAAAATAAATAATCACCAATATTCGTATTTCGTGCTAAATCAGTACTCATCAGTTGGTCCAGACTACCATCTCCATTCATATATATAATCAGTGCTCAGTTTATATTAATATAGCCAATCCTTACACTTTAATGGACAGTCTTCAACCCATTCCAACTTCCAACTCTTCAGCCATTCATACTACTGAAAATCTGATGATAGAATTCCCAATATTGGCTGATGCCAATATTATTGTCATGCCCATGTTGACCTCAAGTTATTCAGATCCCTCACATATAATATCTTATATCAATGCAATTTTTCCACTTTACTTTGAACACTGTTTATCAAAAAACCTGTTGTGTATATATATGCATACACAATTTTACATTTTGACTGTCCTGCAGTCTTCTTCAAAGCTATGATATAATGAACAAAATAAAATATGTAACTATATAAATAATACCATAAAAAATATAAACAATAAAATTAATAAAATAATAAAAACCAATATAACAAATTAAAATCCATAACTATATAAATAATATCATAAAAAATGTAAACAATAAAATTAATAAAATATGTTGTTATATTTTATGTTGAGTTTATTTTTTTATTAATTTATTGTTTACATTTTTATGGTATTATTTATGTAGTTATGTATTTTATTTTGTTCACTATATCATAGCTCTGAGGAAGACTGCAGGACAGTCAAAACATTTGATTATGTATGCATATATGTACAATAAAAAGTTTTTTGCTAAAAAGTGTTCAAAGTAGAGTGAATAAATTGCATAAAAAACATTTTAATTTCTGGAATTGATCCAAAAAAAAAAAGAGATAAAAATGCTTAAAAACAAAACAAAATGCTATTATTTCAGCATGACAGATAAATGTATACATGCATGCACTTGTGTAATCATGTAGGGGTCCCTACCTTCGCATTTTCATGCACATATTCTTAAGGTTTACAGCCTTGGTAAATATTACTTGCATAATCAATGTGCATTTAAATAAATTTATAATTACAACTTTAAATTATCATAATAGATTTCTAACCATAAGATTTTTCCATTGACTCATTGTAAATCGAAAGATTTCATTGAATAACTAATGTATAATAGGAATTGTAGACTTAATCAATGAAGTATTGAATAGCTTCACGCTCTCAGATCTAACGCTTGTCAGCTTCACCTATTCATATAGAAAGTAGGTTGAAGTAAAGAAGAGTCGTCCCCCCCTTTTCTTCCAACGCATAAGCTTGTGGTTAAGACCTGTATTACTTATCATTATTACTGTTACAAGCAATATATATATATATGTTAGATCATGTTTTTGGATAAAAGATTAGATGTTTTTTGGAGTTTTTTTTTGTTTTGTTTTGCGAATGAGTACAGGTAAGTAATGATTCATGCAAAATAGAAATCAATAGATGATATCCATTCTTCTATATGCTATCTAAAATTACTTGACATTAATTTATTAGAATTTTAATTATTTTTCCAGGATTAACTGCAACGAAGAAAATAACTGAAATGTTGAAGACTTGGAAATAATTATAGTCGTAATTTTGATCACGTCTATCTATCGACTGATTTTTTTTCTAGACAAATGATAATCTCTTGCTTTATTATACAGATGGAAAAATCCAAAAGAATAAAAACAAACATGTCTCATATATGGACATATACATGTACAAATTACAACAATCCACATTTAAATTTTCTGAAGCATGTCTTTGATTACAAAGTTTGAAAACTAAGCTAATAGTTTATTTAATTTAACAGTTTGTAATTTAGCTAGTACTGCTAAAAAAATTGAACTTTGGATTGTTGTGATATTTGTTAGATTTAATCCAAATAAAGCATCATGTATATTATAATTTCAATCATTTGGCTTCGAAAAGCAGTTGTGTCGTTATCTGGAAGATTTTTGAGACCTTAAAAGGAAGAAATAAGATAAATTTCAGCTTTATATATTCTTGTTGTTACAACTGTTATTACCTTATGATTATTCATATACTAAATGAATTGTGGATGTGCTGTTTACTGATATATATCATAGGATAATGTGATTATTGGGTTTTTGTCACTGAATTTAAGATCAGGAAAGGCTTGGTCTTTTTTCGCAATTGCTTCATAGTCTTCAATCGAAATATTAAATGCATTTCCTTGAAGATGTATGTATAAACATCACATGACCACCTCCTCTTATGCTTGTGTATAACTGTTGTTAAAACAGGCAAAACTCACTATATATATTGCCACACACAGCAAGCTAGAGTAATCCTAAGATCTAGATGCAGTGCTCTCAGATCCAAGGCTTCTCACTGATGAAGGCCATAAGCCAGAAACTAGTCTGGGGATATTGAATGAGTAGGCACTAGATGGGGATTTTATACACAAGCTTTCTGGCATCCATTGATTACTCTAGCTTGCTGTGTGTGGCAATACGTATAGTGAGTTTTGCCTGTTTTAAGATGCATGTATGTATGTGTGAATGAATTTTTTTAAAAGACAGATAAACTAAAATATATCACTTATTTCAAAATATTGTAAAGTCATCACATCAAGGGTGTTGATGGCAACCAGAGATGGACCATGCTAAAATACTTTGCCAAGCTACTAGTTAAGGCAGGGTTTGGCATACAAAGGCAGAGGATGCTAAAAGTCCTTAGATTCAGGCTGCAAACCATTGATGATTCTTTATTTAGGTACTTACAACTGCATCTCACTTTCAAGTGAAAGAAAGTTACTTAAATTGGAAGGATTGTATAATGTTAAATGAGTCATTATTTAGATTTTATGAAGCTAGAAGAAAAGATAAGAATAACCGATCTACAAATGGATATATTTGTGAATGCAAAGACACAAATATGGAAGCACAAATGGTATGGAATTCATTATAAATAAAAAAATGAAAATCCAACATTGTAAATATTGAAAATATATCAGACAGAATAGCAAGATTAGTTATCCAAATTAATGATAAGAAATCAAATGCAAATAATTCAGATTTATATCCACAAGTTTTTATTGTGATTTAAAAAAGAGTAGACTTTTATTATTAGATAAAAGCGCTTGAAGTTGCTAGTTAAGAAAAAGTGGAAAGTTGTTTATTGGGAAGTGAGATATACAAATTCCCTCAGGGTGGGATTTTTATATACGTAATGTAATTTGCTAAGCATGCTTTCAGTATTTTATGAACACTATAATAATCATAGCAAGGTGTCTGTGAAGTTCAATTTATTACTTCAAGTGCTTATATCTTATTATAAGTTAATAACTCATATTAGAATTATAAAGACTTTTATACAAATGTATAAAGTGCTTTTGATCAAGCAGCATTTGAAAAGGAGGTTTTGATGTTAGAATTGGCAAAAGATAAACAGTCAAAGTGGTATGGGTAAATTTGGTTATACTGATGAGGAATGAGAGAGGACATGAACTTGTGAAAAATCCACAGGATATCAAGAAAAAAAAATTGTCTATTATGAATTCTTTATCTGAGAAAAATTGTAAATAGAAATATACATGGAAGCATACAAATGAAGATACAACAGAATTTGAATTGTATTTTGATTAGAAGAAAATTTCAATTCTAAATAGATTCAACACAGTAACGAGATATAAGATATATATTAATGCAAAACTAAAGAGATAAATATTATCAAGAGACAGTTCTAACAGTTGACATTTCTACCTTTTAGAAAACTTCCAATAAAGTTAAATTAAAACATAGTAATTGTTTTAAAATATTATTAGACTTTGAAGATGGTTCAAACTGACTGAAATCATTAAGAAGTTAATTGATATTCACTTAAGAATAGCAAGAAAGACTTCCACAAAACAAATGGCCCATTAAGAAGAATTGAAAATATTAGATTGTGTAAAATGATATGAGTAAGAATACATGATAATATATGAAAATGAAATTGTAAATTTTTAAAGAAAACTATAAAAGTGAACAAAAGTTTAAGAAGTGTAAAACATTTTGATATTAGAAGTAAATTTACTTAGGCAATGAAAAGAAAATAAGAAACTATTTTTATAATATTGTGAAACAAGCTTTGCAGAATATCCCTAACCCCCAGACCAATTTCTGCTACTGGCTTCCTCAATGAGGTGCTAGGATATTCAAGTATTAGATTAAAAACACCAGGACAAGCCTCACACTTTATCTAATGGATATCTATTAAGAAGAAAATCTGAAATTTTCAGATATCCATGTCTTCCAATCCAGCTATCTAACTTAAATAGTTATATGGAACTGAACTAAGTTCAGATACACCATATATTAATAGCTTTAGCAATATAAAATTGCCAAAGCCTTAATAGCAAAAAATGATGTTTTTTATATATAACATTTGTAATACAAGCTTTTTTAAATTAGATCATGTGACATCTGACTTGATTTTTTTGTAATATTGTGAAACCTATAAAAATATTCTATAAAAAATTATATGACAATAAAAGACAAGAAAACAATGCATATTCATACAACCACTACATCTAAATTACCAAATATTTTAAATGAAAAGATGGGTCATTTAGTTAGATCTATGAGAAAAGAGAAAATTTCAGGAAATTATGAAATTGTTATTAGCATTTTAAAAGAAGTAGGTAGAGAAATAGAAAATTTTTTGGTAAACTTATGTACTAAATATTTCAATAATAAAAACAAACCAGATGATTGAAAGAGTGTGATAGTAACATTAAGAAATGTATTAAGATAATATGTACATTTCAATCTGCTAGTGGTTCAACACAAAATCTTTATCAAGATAATTGCAATGTCCTACAGCAATCATTGGATTCATTATAACCAATCAAGCAAGCTATATTTAGGAGTCATTTTAACATAATGGATCACGTCCAAGTATTTACAGAAGTTATAGAGAAGACAACTAAATATGAATTGCCATTAGCTTTGAATTTGTAGATTATGAAAAGGCATTTGATTATATAATCCTTTTCTTAGTGATTAAAACTTTGGATTATCAAGACACAGAACTCAGATATTGCCCTATTTTAAAAAATATCTGTCAGAATATATGAAAGTTTTAAGAAGTTGGCCAGTGATAAAGATGTATGATGGGGTCATTATGCATCTCCAAAACATTTTGAAGCAGTTTTACCAGAAGTATTTTGAATAATCAATAAAGCAAGTCATACTTAGTGTGACATAGCTTTTATGAGCATTTATTTACAAATATCTAAAATAGAGAGCATAACAATAGCTCAAACAAGCTCTTAATTGATAAGTGCAGTAAGAAAAAATATTTAAAATTTCTATCTGGAATATTCTTATCCCCAGACCAATTGTTTCAAGCTTATGGCTCACCTCAGTGAGGAGCTAGAACATTCAGACACTAGATCTAAAATATTAACTTAAAACACCAGAACTTATTTAATATGTAATATTTAAGTAGAAACTCTGAATTTTGTAGATTAAAATTCCCCTAGTTTGAGATTATTTAAGTTATCTAGATTTTCCAGATGATGTGGTTGTTTTTGCAGATAATGCTTCAGAGCTTCGAAAAATGTTACAGGACAACAGATAACCTAAGAAAGTGGGTCTAATAATAAGTGGTAAAAAGATTAATATTCAATAAATTTTGCCAGAAAAGAATGTGAAAATAAAATTAATAACCATTTCGTAAAAGAAGTTATATCACATCCCTTTTCCACACTTCCCAAATGCACCACTATGATTATGGTATCACCAGATATTAAAGCATGCTTAATGGATTATATTAAGTAGATAAAAAATCCCATACTGAGGGAATTCAAATATCTTCTTCCTAATAAACAATTTTCAAGCATTTCTTAACTTACCCCTCTAAGTACTTATATCTAACAATAAAGAAGTTAATAACTACAAATATAATCAGATTATTTATACAGAAAGAAACACAATATATGGATGTTAATTATAGAAGTAAACTTGGAATGCTTTTGATAGAATAACTTAATATTAAATGGAAATATGACTGTATTTAATGCAGTTTTAACTTAGACACATAATACAAGAGTAATACAAAGGCTTCAGCCCATTCAACATAACATCAATAGATGTTAGAAATAACAAGAAGAGACCAAAAATGAAAAGGTGAGAAAACAAAGAGGTATCACTGACTTTATTGAAAAAAATGAAAAGATTGAAATAGAGATATAACTAGAAGAGATGATAATAGAAGTATAGTTGAAATTTTAAATTGGATTCTAAGAGATTATGAAAACCTAGAAAGTGATCACATGAAAGATGATGAAATAACAAAAGGAAACTTGTTGGTGTGGTGTAGAAAAGGAAAATTAAGGTTTAGAGAAATTGAATTAAACATGGAAAAACTTTCACCCTGCAATGGACCAATAATGGTCGAGAATGGTCATTCATGATCACCTTGTATTTCTTAAAATATCTAAATTTAAGTTTATTGTAAAATTTTATATAACAAAAAATAATGAATGTGTGAATTAAAAAAATAACTGCATAACAACTGTGCCAGATGATCTACACCAATAGTACATTTAGATATAGATAATAAAACCTAGAGGTACAGAATGTTTGTATGTTTATCCCATTCTTATGACCTGCACTTGAGTCTAGGGTGGATAAAATTTAAATTTTTCAGGTTTCAGTTAACCATTCAATATTGTTCCTTAAATGAATATTTACCTATCATTATCTTGAAAGTAAAGTAAAATGGGAAATCACTCAAATTTTCGTTTTCAAGCAATTTTTAAGTCTTGAGGGCTAATGTCGTTTCTTTTATTAATTCTTTTATAAGGATGTTGGAGAGATCTTTGCATTTCAGTGGCCTTTTTATATTTTTTTAATCTATCTATCTATCTATCTATCTATCTATCTATCTATCTATCTATCTATCTATCTATCTATCTATCTATCTATCTATCTATCTATCTATCTATCTATCTATCTATCTACCTATCTACCTACCTATCTATCTATCTACCTATCTATCTATCTACCTACCTATCTATCTACCTATCTATCTATCTATCTATTTATCTATTCAACCATCTGTCTACCTGTCTATCTACTATCTCTCTCTATCCACCGATCTGCTAGCTGTTTGCCTGTTCTTCCATCTGTCCATCCATTTATTCATTCATCAATCCATCCCATCCATCCATCTATCTATCTATCCATCTACCTATCTATTCATCCATCTGTAGGCCTATCTATCTATCGACTATTGCTCTATTAATCAATCTGTCTACCTGTTTGATTGTCCTTCCATCTGTCCATCTATATATCTATTCATCTATCCATCTATCCATCCATCTATCTTTCTATCTATCCATCTACTCATGTACCTACTATCTCTATCCATTGATCTGTCAATTTTTTGTTTGCCTGTTCTTCCATCTATTTAAACCATCCATCCATCAATCCATCTATCTATCTGTTTGTGTTTATTACTCTTATGGATTGCTTGAATGTACGTGCATTTTTTTTTGTCTAGCTGAGGACTTGGCAAACTTTTTAACATAAAGAGCCATTTATTTAAATACACCCCCCCCCCCGCAAATAAAAAGCCGAAATAAAGGGGCAAAAAATAAGTTCATGAAAAATATGAATTTCTGAATGGCTGTGAATATATCTGGATATTTATTTCAGCAATAGGACATAGCAGAATCTTACACATTGTAACAAAAATAAAAAAATATCTTAAAAATTAATAAAAACAAGAAATTGTTTTGACATTTTGATTTATTCACAAATTTTTACTATTTAAATATTCATCGTCTACAATAATTATAATTCGATAATAAGACTAATTCAAGACACAACCTCAAAAAGTGCATTTTTCCTCTCTTAAAGTCATCAAAATATTTATTTACAAATTACAAAAGATAATAAAAGATGTAGTTATGTTTGTCAAGATAAAAAGAGCCAGAAATTGGTATCAAAGAGGTACATGTGGTTCACAGGTTGTAATTTGTTGACTCCTGGTCTAACTAAGAATATTTAGATACTTTGTAGTGTTTGTGAAACTATCATTGTGGTCCAGATTTGCAGATGAATAAAACTTAAATTTTCTTTAGTTTCTATTGGACTTTGCTAATTTAGCTAACCAGCCAATGTGTTTCTAGCTATTCTTAGCTAGAGAACAAAGCAAGAATTAGTGTGTTACTTGAAAATAAAAAAATAGTAGAATCTCCAAATTATATATATATAACTTTCTTTTAATGGTATATTAATCATACATATGAAAGTGCCTTATGCTGAAACAGTAGTCCATCCATCTGCCATATTTAGGATTTGGGTTCGAATTTCGGATGAGCAAAGTTTGACAATTAACTAGCAGTTCATTGATGAAAAATTATCTTATTACCATAAGAAGAGTAAAAATAAAAAGGAATCTGGTGTAAATTATTTTAATCTTCAGATGTGATTATATTAAACAGATTCATATAAATAAGTTACTGCTGTTATTAAATATTCATTACTGTTATCAATACACGTTAATATGTTATTATATTGGTAGCGTCTTAATGATTGAAATGTACCACTTAATTATAAATTTTGCGATATTCAAATGATAGCAAGTAATAGCTAAAGTAATTCTAACATTTACAATCAAATGTTATTTTTTTTTTTTTTCATGTGTCATAGCATCGGCCGGGAAGCGAACCCGGGACAACTGCTTCTAAGGCGGCTGTGCTGACCACTCGACCATCAACGCTTGAAAAATGTTATTTCTTGATCATAATATTTTATTGTCTAGTATTAAGCCTGTCTTTGGCACGGAATTTATCTAAACTTTATTTACATTCAAATTTTATGCTCAATTATTATTATTATTATTTTTTTAAAAAAGAAATAAATATAAAAACTATTTTACTTTTTTAAAAATCCAAATGTTTCAGCATTGAACAGCCTTGCTGCTGACAGCAAATCAAATCTAAATTATAATCAATTGATAAACTTATCGGGTCACGGTCAATATAAAATAAAATAATAGTAATAACGCAAATCATTAATCTTTGTTAATAAATTTCAATAATGTAATTATCTTATTAAATCAAATTTTAAAATCGAATCAAAAAATTAAATGTAGTGTCTAATAATTTCGATGTCTTAAAGATGCAACGCTAATCGAAAATATATTAATATTTTATTTAATATTTAGGTAAGTAAATTTATTTATTATTAACAGCTTATTATGTAATAGTTTTGGATGATTTATAAGCCACTACTGCAATTAAAAGGATCAAAATATAATGCGTATTTGACCGAACGATTATTATATACATATATGTGTGTGAGAGAGAGTTTAAAAGCACATTTTTTATAAGCTAATTTTAGAATAATGAAATTGATAATATTAAAATATATTCTGCAGTATAAAAAAAGGAATTCGAACCTCATATACATAACCTTTTGTAGGACTCTTTCTCTGTGTGTTTTGAAGCCACATTTTTTTGTGTGTGCGTGTTCCTAAAAATAATTGTGTTGCCATTTTACGAATAGATTAGTTTATCGTAAATTTACATTCACGTTCGAAGTTTGTTAAGATTTACTATCTTTAAAACTAGCAAAAACTAAATAAATATTACTGCCATTTTTTGAGAAATTTGTAATGTTCGTTCTCTTTGTTCATCTCGCATCATTTCTTCATATATATTTTAAAACTTTGAACACTGTATTGAATAATTTTTTGGTTCCTTTCTCATCTTTTATCGCAACAGTCTCCTTTTTCCATTATTAAAAATGAACTCTCATATAAATTTAAAATTTATTTTAATTTTTTTGTGTGTTTCGTAATTGTTATTATTTAGTATATGGATTTTTTATATTAGACAGTTTAACTGTTAAATCATAAAAGTATGTATAGAGATTTAACCAGGAGACAAACTCAATAGTATCTTTACTGAATCCTTTACGTCTATCATTGTAGCCAAGGATTAGAAAGTCATTAATTATGTATTTCATGATTTCTATTTGTTACATTTGCGAAGCAAAGAAATGCAATAATTGCGAGTTGTTTTGTATTTGTTGTTAAGATTTCAGTAACATCTACGAAATTCAAATCCAGCTGTCCTTACTATTAGATCTGCAAAACGAAATTTGTTTATAAAGTTTTATTTTTTATATCATAATTCTTTTATGCCACAATTCTTTGTTTGGAGATTTTATTGTTGGACATCTGGAAAGGGTATTTTGATTTGAAATTAATCTTAGACACTGAAACTATATGTTGGGATTTTGAAAAATCTGATTTACGTAACAGCTTTTTATATATACATTTTCTGTGAGCAACTTGCTAATATGGCGGACTGAATCACGTGATATCTCTCCAACCAAAGATAAACAACCAATGAAGAATGTATGAAAGAACAGAAAAACAATGCAAATGACTAATTCCAATAATATTTCTTTTGATGATATTTATTTACAGAGGCACAATATTCAGTTAAGGAATTTGTCTGCTTTCATTGCAATCCCAAATACTGTTAAACATCTATTAAATTGATCAAATTAACAATCACAGGAATAATGATTATTCTTTAATAAGCATAATAATAATGGTTAACAATGAAATAATAGTCTTGCATTGGTGCCCGGGTTGCGGGTTCGCGTCCCGACCGATGCTATATCACTTAAAAAAAAAAAAAAAATTAAATAATTGGATAACAAGAAAGATTTTATTGAAACCCAATCATCCAATTAACAATAACACTTTTACTTGTAAATACTAACCAAAAACAACTATTTAACAATACGCATAGCTTTAATACTACACCAATAACCACAAACAAATTATTAAATTACATTAAACTAATAATTTATAAAACGCTTTTATTACTTAACTATATACTTACAAATAATAACATTTAAGCAGAATAATCATTTACTGGTAATCAAATAAGTTATTATTGATCAAGATATATTATATAAATCAATCTTTAGACATATTAATTATTTCTAGCATTAACCCATTATATTCATCTTTATAATTTTAATGCGCAAATACGCGCACGACAACCGAGCTTCATCAGGATTAAATAAAAATATATTATAAACTCAAAATAATTATAATATCTAAAGAATAATGCCCGAGCGCTTTCAAGAGAACTTAGCTCTCATAATCATGGGCAACAAAGAATAAGCATAGCGTGTTGGTATATGCTAAAATATGCTGATATATGTAAATTAGTTGAAAATAAATGCGTCAGCTCTAAATGATCCACTTCTTAGAGATTTTGTAACACTATTCATAGCCTTATCATCAATAGCAATAAAACATGCTTCTTTAACTTTTCTCTTAATGGCATTTCTCTCCCTGCAAACTATTCTTGCATTTTTAGGTTCACATGCATGACCAGCTGATTTCTGATGTATAGCAAATATTGAGTTGCAATTTGGGTCTACTTGGGCCTTGTTGTAAGAATATCTGTGCTGGGATAGTCTAGTAGAAAGAGTTGCTTTCGTTTCCCCATAGTATGATGCCATGCAGTTATTTTCTGGACATGAAATATTATATACGGCCTGAGAGGTGTTGTTGGGTGTTATAATGTCTTTGGTGTTATTAATAATTCTATTTGTATTAGGGGGTGTATGAAAGCTTAGTTGAAATTCTTTATTAAACACTGAGTAAAATTTTCGATGGGTAGTTGCAATATATGGTAACAAAATTCTATTTTTCTGCTGCTTAATAACATTGCTGTTTAATTTACTATAAAATTGTCTAATCTTCCTATCAATTGTGTAATGCTTGAAGCCGAAATCTAATAAATCGTTTCTATATAAGATTAAGTTTGCTCTTTTGTCCCATTCAAATCTGCAAAGTTGCTCATTCCTATGCAAGAAAGACGCTAAACCAGCTAATTTATGAATAGAAGGCGTGTTTGAAGTGGGTTGAATATTGCCTCTTTTTTCTATTGGTTTTATAATCATTGTATAATTTAGTCTTTGATCTTCTCTTTGCACATACATATCCAAGTATTTAGTTTTCCCTTCACGATCTTCCATTTCTGTGTTTAGCTTCAGCTGCGTACTGTCTTGTATGTCCTGTTTAATTTTATCTATAATTTCTTCAGTAGCAGCGATGAAAAGGTCGTCAACGTATCTTGTGTATACAATTAACTTAAGTGTTTGTTCGTATTTAGGAATAATACTTTTTTCAAAATAATTGATGGCTTAACAACAACATTGTGGCAACATTCAATAATCAATGTTACCAAATGAATGATGGATGGCCGATGGGATTACCCATGAGCGGTATCATCTCAAGTATCGTATTATTTTGAAAAAAGTATTATTCCTAAATACGAACAAACACTTAAGTTAATTGTATACACAAGATACGTTGACAACCTTTTCATCACTGCTACTGAAGAAATTATAGATAAAATTAAACAGGACATACAAGACAGTATGCAGCTGAAGCTAAACACAGAAATGGAAGATCGTGAAGGGAAAACTAAATACTTGGATATATATGTGCAAAGAGAAGATCAAAGACTAAATTATACAATGATTATAAAACCAATAGAAAAAAGAGGCAATATTCAACCCACTTCAAACACGCCTTCTATTCATAAATTAGCTGGTTTAGTGTCTTTCTTGCATAGGAATGAGCAACTTTGCAGATTTGAATGGGACAAAAGAGCAAACTTAATCTTATATAGAAACGATTTATTAGATTTCGGCTTCAAGCATTACACAATTGATAGGAAGATTAGACAATTTTATAGTAAATTAAACAGCAATGTTATTAAGCAGCAGAAAAATAGAATTTTGTTACCATATATTGCAACTACCCATCGAAAATTTTACTCAGTGTTTAATAAAGAATTTCAACTAAGCTTTCATACACCCCCTAATACAAATAGAATTATTAATAACACCAAAGACATTATAACACCCAACAACACCTCTCAGGCCGTATATAATATTTCATGTCCAGAAAATAACTGCATGGCATCATACTATGGGGAAACAAAAGCAACTCTTTCTACTAGACTATCCCAGCACAGATATTCTTACAATAAGGCCCAAGTAGACCCAAATTGCAACTCAATATTTGCTATACATCAGAAATCAGCTGGACATGCATGTGAACCTAAAAATGCAAGAATAGTTTGCAGGGAGAGAAATGACATTAAGAGAAAAGTTAAAGAAGCATGTTTTATTGCTATTGATGATAAGGCTATGAATAGGAAAGATGCGTGTTACAAAATCTCTAAGAAGTGGATCATTTAGAGCGGACGCATTTATTTTCAACTAATTTACATATATCAGCATATTTTAGCATATACCAACACGCTATGCTTATTCTTTGTTGCCCATGATTATGAGAGCTAAGTTCTCTTGAAAGCGCTCGGGCATTATTCTTTAGATATTATAATTATTTTGAGTTTATAATATATTTTTATTTAATCCTGATGAAGCTCGGTTGTCGTGCGCGTATTTGCGCATTAAAATTATATACATGTATAATAAGCACCTGAGTTTAATAATTTCTTTTTATATTCATCTTTGTAAACAAACATTAGAAATTGTCTTATTAAGTTTTATCTTTTTGAAATAATGCCATAATTAAGACTTAATCTTTAAGAAACTTTTATTACACTTTTATGATCTTATAATTTTACAAGATTTGAACTAACTTTAATATACATATTTAAAAAAAATACATATTTTTTATTTTAAGTAATAAACTTTATTAAACAAACCTCTAAATATGTACTGCAAATATCTACAAATTAGTTTGATTAACTTTATCCATCACGACAAATTTACTAATCTTGTCATCATAACACCACAATGCAAATCTATAAGTCTCTCATTGTTATAAAGTTAATATAATTTTCCTTATTAAATCCTGGACTTAGACCATATAACTCGTACTCCTAATTTAAACATGGAACCTTTATTCTCTTTTGAGAAATCATTTATTTTATCACTTTACATACTTTTACTATATCATTCTTTATTTGTGTCTACATTTACTCCCACATTTCACAAATAGTCATTGCAGTTCTTCCCTATACTGTTTTCATAACCTTGTTTGACCAGTATTTCAAACACCTACCAAAATAGTTGTCCCATTCATTGTCAAGTTTCTTCAACCAATTAAATTAACTAAAATACTTATGTGACTTTTAAATAATATGAATTTTTATAATGCTCTAAACATAGAATAATTTTTTATATTCAAAATTTCGTATATTTATCCATGTACATAAAATTTAAATAAATTAACAAGTGATTTGTATATTACTTTTATTAAATTATAAATCAATAGTGCCAGATATTTAATTTATCAGGTTATATTTCTTCATTTGAACTCTTCCGACAAAACATACAATAAATAAAATGTATATAAAATTTTAATGTGCTATACACAGGAATATGACATCGTGTTACTTATGACGTCATAAAACCGGCAATAATTGTTTAGTTTAAATCAAAAACATATTTTTATTTATAAACAATATTTTCGATTATACATTACAATTACACTATTTTTACAACTTCTATTAATATTATGACATATTTACATTTATACATCAGAATAAAAAAATAAACAAATAAATAAATACAATCATTCTTTCATTGGTTTCCTCATATTATTATCATTTGATGATTTAAAAAAAATAAAAAAGTATTTGATATTATTAACATTTCGGTTCACATTACAGATTATTTTAATTTTCATTCATATTTCAATAAAGTTTAGCAATTACATTATTCCAATATTGCTTAGGTGATAGGTTACTTAACATTTACCTTTCTTAAATTTATTCCAATACAATGTAATATAGATTTATAATTATTATATTAATAATTTTATTATTTACTGAATTATCTTTTATACCTTTATATGGCTTGTGCAATACAAATAAGATACTTTAAATAAATACCTGAATCAAGAATATTCACTTTTAATCTTATACATTCATCTATTACACTTGTCAAATATATTCCTTTTACAATCTTCATTCTAAATGATCTCATACTATCATTAAAACAATATCTTAACATTCTCTTTTATATGGTCGTTTCTTCATCTTTAAGCTATCATTACCAATAATAGGAAGAAAAACTATAGACTCTACTACATATCACTTCCATATGATGCTTATCTATAATTTAACCTCAAGGATACCATTTAGGATAATAAACTAATTTTAAAACATTACATTGAATAGAGACAACTCACATATTTTTCGTCAATTATAACCTCTGCTAATCATTATTATTTCAATGATTCTACCATTAGAATCCTGGCTTTTCTTTGAAGCACTTATGGAATAGGGTGATTATCTGTCTTATAGAATCCTCATCAATTTCCTTAAGATAATATGGGTGTCCTTTAGATCAAACCCATCACATATAACATTAGCTCTTCAGGATGACCCTTCACTATCCTGGCATTTTAAATATATCCAATCTACATTTATAAACTTTCAGCATCAGCATAGATTATACTTCCCATCCACCAAAGAAACCCAGACCATTCTTTAACTATGCATGCATTCTATGGAGTATCTTTACTTATCAGGTAAACTATGGGTTTCAAACACCTTGATTTTCACTGATGTGTTGACATTTAGATAGTCCCCCATCACATTTTTTTTATGCAAAATGTGGACTGATTCTATTAACTTTTAATTCATTGGATTGCAGAGATATTTTCAAGGTTTGCTTTTCGTCAATGTATGTCTCATCTCAACTTCACCATCTCACAAACATTCACCAGAAAAAAAAACTCAGGCCACTCTCTCTCAGTCTGTATACATTTCAAGAGCAATTTAGACTCATCAGGTGTCCTAAATCATTATTATTGTTTTAAATATTATATATTCTATATTTAGTAACTATATATATATATATGATAACAGATGGCGTTCTACCAAAAACACCGTCAAGCGTAGTTTTCTGTTTACATAAACGTCAGAGCGAGTATTCACTATCTCTAACTTTAATTCCACTTTCAGATCATGATTTCAAGCTATTTGCTATCGTCAGTGAAAGACAGGAATAAGAAACTAGATCTAAACACAAACTCTGAGCAGTTATGAAACAGTTTCTATTCAGCTTGCAAGCGTGAATCTCTTAGACACGCTAATGTCTTCAAACTCAGCATAGCAAGCCAGATAGCTACATGGGTCTGATCTCAGTTCAGCATCACCACATAACAGAAGCCTCTGCAATATACATCATTGCAAGAAAGACCTCAAAGGTACATTTATGAAAAACAAAAAAACACAAGTAGCTATCTGGCTTGCTATGCTGAGTTTGAAGACATTAACATGTCTAAGAGATTCACGCTTGCAAGCTGAATAGAAACTGTTTCATAAATGCTCAGAGTTTGTGTTTAGATCTAGTTTCTTATTCCTGTCTTTCACTGACGATAGCAAATAGCTTGAAATCATGATCTGAAAGTGGAATTAAAGTTAGAGATAGTGAATACTCACTCTGACGTTTATGTAAACAGAAAACTACGCTTGACGGTGTTTTTGGTAGAACGCCATCTGTTATCATAAATACAAGCGTTAGCAAGTTTTTTAACTTGTGTTTTTTTGTTTTTCATAAATGTACCTTTGAGGTCTTTTTTGCAATGATGTATATTGCAGAGGCTTCTACTATGTGGTGATGCTGAACTGAGATCAGACCCATGTAGCTATCTGGCTTGCTATGCTGAGTTTGAAGACATTAACGTGTCTAAGAGATTCACGCTTGCAAGCTGAATAGAAACTGTTTCATAAATGCTCAGAGTTTGTGTTTAGATCTAGTTTCTTATTCCTGTCTTTCACTGACGATAGCAAATAGCTTGAAATCATGATCTGAAAGTGGAATTAAAGTTAGAGATAGTGAATACTCGCTCTGACGTTTATGTAAACAGAAAACTATGCTTGATAGTGTTTTTGGTAGAACGCCATCTGTTATCATAAATACAAGCGTTAGCAAGTTTTTTAACTTGTGTTTTTTTGTTTTTCATATATATATATTGTGTAATTGTTATTTGATTGTGATATTTATATATGTTTGGTATTAATCCTTTAGCCCTGTGTGCCACTTGATGCCATTATTTATGTGTAAAATCACATAAAAAGGCCATTTAAGTGGCTCTGCAGGACATATGTTATGACTAATATGCCCTGTATGTTGTATTAGACATTGCACATAAATATTACGATCTGATTTGTGCATAATACCTATATTTTTTATTTTCCTAGACTTGAAACAACATGAAATTAAAAGAGATTTTAAAGTCTATCACAGTGGAGCCCATTGTGTTTTTATCAATGGTAGGATTGTCTATCTATAATCCACTTTTTCAAGACATTCTCAGACAGAAAGTATGCCACAATGATTATAACTATCCTTTTGAGCTTTGTAATAATCAAACTAGTTTAATCAATTCAGAGGGAAATAATACTGCATCAGACACTAAGCAATTTGAACGTATTCTAGCCACTACAGCAACATGGATTATGTTCAATGCTTTAATAATAACAATTCCAGCAATATTTCTAGCTCCGTTTTTGGGTTCCTGGAGTGATGCATTTGGAAGAAAAATTCCCATCATGATAAATATTTTTGGAAGACTATGTACAGCTATTTTATTACTTCTAAACGTTATTTATCCTGAATGGCCAACATTTGTTATGCTTTTAGTTGGTGGACCTTATATTATCACAGGGGCTCAGTCTATTTTATTAATGTTATTGTACAGTTCAGTAGCAGACAATGCGGATAAAGATACTCGAACAACACGATTATCTATTTTACAAGCTTGCTATTATTTGGGTGCAACATTGGGCAATTTAATTGGGGGTCAGATAGCAAGTAAACTGAATTATAAATATGCTCTAGGCTTTATTATTGCTTTACATATTGTAAATTTAATTTATATTATAATCAGATTTCCATTTTCTAGTAAAGTAGAAGAACAAAATTCAGAATCTCCTCAACTTAAAGAAAAACTTTGTAGTTTGAAGCATGTCATTGATACAGTTTCAACAGCATGTCAAAAAAGACCTCAAAATGCTAGAATATACATACTTTTGTTTATTTTCTGTCACTGTCTTATAAGTGGAATTAATGCAGGTAAGTATGTATAACATTATTTTACTATATATAAAATATACATTTTAATTGTTTTATGTACACAATTTAAAAACATAAAAACATTATACTTAAATACAATGGTTGGAGAAAAATAATGAACAATCCTATATCTTTATTAATTTGATGAAGTGCTAAGAATGTTAAAAAAATATAATAATCAAACGTCATATGATCACCATTCTTTATGCTTACACAAGCTGTTTACACAAAAGCTAGTCTCCATATAATAGCGCCATTCAGTGAAAGCCGGAGTAATCAATGGAAGCGAGAGGGTTTAGTGCAATGCTCTCAGATCCAAGGCTCCACACTGATGAAAGCCACAAGCTAGAAAACAGTCTGGGAATGTGGATGAGTAGGCACTAGATAGGGATTTTATGCACAAACCTTCCTGCATCCATGGATTACTCTGGATTGCACTGAGTGGCGCTACTCTATAGAGAGTTTAGCCTCTGTGTAATTATTATTAAACCAATGCTTATACAATCATTTCTTAACAGTTAACAGTTCGATTGCTCCTGCAATCTTTCTCAGAATTACAAAATATATACATACAAACCATATACATATATACACAGAAAAAAATATATATTACGTACATATACACAAACTATACATATATATATATACTCACAAAGATATAAACATATACCTACATATTTTTAAATACATGAATACTTATAAATAAAACCTCTAAAATTTAAATCTAATCTTTATCTTTTTTCTTTTATTATAATCCTATTCCTTAATTTTAAAATCTTAATTTTTTCATTTAATAATTTTTAAATTTTTTTATTTTATAAACCTTAAATATCTTATTTTATTCTTTATATTATAGTAATTCATTTTTATTTACTTTATTACATCCTTACTACATATTACTTCAATTTATTACTGTATATTCTTTATATTAATTAATTTCATACTATTATATTTAATTACTTCTTCTAAATAATCTTTCTTTTTTAATAATATCCTATCTCTCTTATAATCATCTTCCCTAATTTTCAATTAAATACTACATATATATTATGTTATATTATATTATTATCCTGTTTTTATACCAAATTCTTTTTAAAACATATCTTACTTATTTTCTTTATATTAATATTAAATTACTAATTAATTTTGACTCTTAATTTTACCTTTAATCTTCTTTAATGTTTCCCTCCATTTTCCTTCCTCACAGCTAAACTGTTTTTTTCTATTTAAATCTACATTCAAATTTATATCCTCTATACTTTAGCTCCCTCTACTGATTTTTTATCATTCAATCTTTAAATCTTAATTCTTAATTCTAATTTATATTTAAAATTTTAATTATTTTTTTAAATTTTCACATTAAATTTTTTTTCAACCCCAAATTTGTATTCATTTGAGATCTAGTTTCTAGTCCCCCTACCCTTTACTGACGAAAGCCAATTAGCTTGAAACCATGGTTTAAAGGTTGGCAACACTTTGAAAAAGATATTGAAATTTCGATTCTCTCTTGGCATTTTTTGTAAACAAGCTTGATGAGCTATTGGTAAAGCTCCATCTGTGATCATAAAATGCAAGCTATAGGCAGGTTAAAAAATGTTTAACTTGTTTTTGTTTATCATAAATGTACCTTTGAAGGTTTTAGCAATGATATAGATTGTGGAACCTTTCTACTATGTGGTGAAACTGAACTGATTTCAGACCCATATAGCTATCTAGTTTGTTTAGCTGGATTTTAAGATATTTACGTATCTAAAAAATTCGTGCTTTCAAGCTGATAGGAACAGTTTACATATATGCTGTTCAGTAGAGTTGGGGTTTTAGATCTAGTTTCTAGTCCCCCTACCCTTTACTGACGAAAGCCAATTAGCTTGAAACCATGGTTTAAAGGTTGGGGACAATTTGAAAGAGATATTGAAATTTCGATTCTCTCTCGGCATTTTTTGTAAACAAGCTTGATGAACTATTGGTAAAGCTCCATCTGTGATCATATATATATATATATTGTAACAGTATAAATATTTGTAACAGAATATAAATAATGTAACAGTATTAAAATATAATGTAATAATGAAAAAAGCTGAGCGATAAAAATGATAGTTGCTATAATTTAAAAACTAATCACTAAACAGGTTATTCTCCAGCAGTTCATCATTTGGAACCGAATAAAATTAAATGTGAAATGAATTTACTATGTTAGCTGATATACAATTTATAATTAAATAAGGGTGACGCTAACATATAAATAAGAACATATACATATCATGCCCTATTTGGGTGTCTATTTGTAGCTAATTAAATATAATATCATAGCCGATTTGCAACTATCATAAACATTAATTCTGGCACACAAATAATGAAATAAATAAATTATCCCATTTCTCAACATGCAAAATAACAAAATGAAAATTAAAACTGTCATCATTAAAGTTTTAAAATATTTCGATATTGGGAAGTCATTTGACCAATAAAATATACTAGCCATTGTCATCAGATAAACTAATATTAGATATAGCATCTGAATAAAATTACTGTGAAATCCCTGGAGTGCATTATGCTTATCTCCAATAATAGGTTCTTTTAACAAAGAATCCTTCTCATTCCTCTTTCCATGCATATACGACCATTCATGGTCACACGCACACACTGGTGCTATTTATAACAACTTATAAAAAAATATCATATAAAATTAATATTATTAAGTTGAAAAGGGACTATTTCACTTTTATTCAGCTTAGCTAAGTACATGTGTTTTCCACAAGTGCCACTAGATTGTTTTAAATCTAGATAAATTTTATCTGTCCATAGTGTACTGAGTTCAAACTCATTCGGTACATTTTACTACACATGACTTAGATGACTAATGAACAAATAGAAAAATGACATTCTTATATTTTATCCATGTCAATAAAATTATAAGATCCCAATATCACAAAATTTATATATCCAAGACTTGTAGATATTACTAGCTCATTTTACGTATATTGATGAACAGATGCAAAAATACTCTCATTAATGGCTTCCAAACAAACATCGTGAAGACCATAACTTAAATTGGATGGCCATGAAACTAGTTACTTAACTTAATTATTTATCATAGTATAAAGATGATGATGATGATGATGATGATGATACCAGTCATAGCTTTATAATGAACTCACAACAATAAATTTATCTTTCATAAACTTATAGGCACCTCTTAAAATCATCCTATGTTAAACCGGAATTTAAATATAACACTCACTAGCATTGGTATATGTTTATGGTTATTTATTCCAAGTACTTTTATAGTTAAAACTAGGATTCAATAATACCAGTGATGATGAATGATCATCACGAATCTCACCACATGGTATTCAACTTTTTAGAAAACCCTATTTACTAAACATATTAATTCTGTTAAAGATTGGGCTCAATGATTGTTATTTATTAAATCAATGATGATGGTGATTATAACTCATGTACAGTACTATGTTTAAACAGTGTTTTAATCAGTAATTTGATATCCCTCTTTGATGAGGATGATCAAAACTCTTGGGCACAACATAATTTTAGCTTTCTATTATTAACCTATAATTATTTTAAAAAAAATAAAAAAACTTGGTTAGATGTCAAGCTTAATCCCCAAATACTTAAATGTAAATCAATATTCTAGCTTGCTTAACATTTGCGAGTGATGCTTAATATTTGCGAATGATGCCTAACATTTGTGAATATTTGCAAGTGATGATGATCATTTAAAATGATAGAATCAATACAAGAAAATACAACAATATTTTTTAATAATAACTTGAAACCAATTAAGATATATAATTATATTTATTAATACTATTCCTCTTTCTTTTTCTTTTTAAATCACATTTACTAATTATACAAATGACTTATTATTATATTAATTAAATATAGAATCAATACAAAAATTTATATACGCATAACCAAATAAACCTAATATACAAGTTTGTCATTTTTGATATTTTAAAATAAGCTGGCTTAAAATGACATTAAAAAAAATATTTCATTGAAGGTTTACTTAAGACTTTCATTACTTATTACATATCACAAAATAAATTTCATATGTAATTTGTGTTTTTTTCACTTTCATTCCTATGATAAGCCCTGCTCTTCAATTTACTATATTTAAATTAACTATGCATAACCTATTCTTCACTGAATGGTATAAGCAATTATACACGCACACACTTGCTGATGTGTGGACATATCATCATCATCATCATTATCAACCATTATCAATCCACTGCAGGAGGAAGGTCTCTCCAAGTTTAATCCATCTTCTCCGATCTTTAGCTTCTCTTCTCCACATCACCCCTACACATTTTCTTATTTCATCCATCCATCTTACATGTGGTCTCCTTCTGGGTCTTTTATAATCTCTTGGAATCCAGTTTAAAATTTCAATTGTCCATCTATTATCATCTCTTCTAGCAATATGTCCAGCCCAACTCCACTTCAATCTTTTAATTTTTTCAATGAGGTCAGTAACACCTGTTTGTTCTCTTACCCATACATTGCGTTTTCGATCTCTTCTTGTTACTCCCAACATACATCTCTCCATACTTCTTTGAGTGGTCTGAAGTCTCTGTATTGATCTTCTATTAAGTGTCCAAGTCTCAGATCCATAAGTAAGAACTGGTAAAACACATTTGTTAAAAACCTTTCTTTTCAAACACATAGGCATATTTCCTTTTAATATCAAGTTATTTCTACCAAAAGCACTCCAACCAAGTTTAATTCTATGATTAATTTCCTCTATTATGTTTCCATCGGTATTAATAATCTGACCAAGGTATTTGTAACTCTTAACTTCTTCTAATTCATCATAATCAATCTTTATTTTCATATTTTGAGCAAATCGATTAAACATTACTTTAGTCTTTTTAACATTTATCTTTAGTCCTACTTTCCTACTTTCATCTGATAACTCCTGCAACATTTCCTGCAGCTCGGAAGCATTATTTGCAAAAACAACTACATCATCTGAAATGACTTAAATAATCTCCATTTACTTTCACTCCTTTAGCTTCCCATTTTAATCCACAAAATACTTCTTGCAGCACTACTATAAAAAGTTTTGGAGATATGGAGTCACCCTGTCTTACACCTTTCTCAATGTTGACTTTCCCAGTATCATTATGTAATCTAATTGTTGCTGTTGCATTTTTATAAATATTCTTTAAAATATGACAATATCCTGGATCTATACCTTGATGATCCAATGCTTTAATCACTGAAGAAATGTTTATAGAATCAAATGCGTTTTCATAATCTACAAATCCAAAACATAATGACAACTCATATTCATTTGTCCTTTCTATAACTTCTCTCAATACTTGAATATGATCTACTGTACTAAAACCACTTTTAAATCCAGCTTGTTCTCTTGGTTGGTGAAAATCCAAGGTTCTCTGTAGACGAGTTGTAATTATCTTGGTAAAAATTTTATATAAAACTGGTAAAAGGCTGATAGGTCTGTAATTTCTAATATCTTCTTTATCACCTTTTTTAAATATTAATATTATTACTGCATTCTTCCAATCATCCGGTACATCTTTATCATTTAGACATTTGGTATATAACTTTGCTAATATTTTTTCTGTTTCTTCACCTGCTTCTTTTAATATATCAATTATAATTCCATCATTACCTGGAGCCTTTCCTTTTTTCATACATTTAATTGCATTTCTCACCTCTTCATTTAAAATTCTGGGCAATTCGGAAGATGTAATAGATATAGGAGGTACTTGTTCTTTATTACTATATAATTCTTGATAAAAATCTTCTACCAATTTCATAATGTCATCCCTCTTTTTAGTAATAATTCCATCTTTTTTCCTTATTGCAGATATAAATTTCCTACCAATACCAAAATGTTGTTTTACATTCTTAAGACTTTTATTTTCTTCTCCAGCTTTTCTTGCTAGTTCACAGTTATACTTTCTTATATCATTTTCAACTCTTTTCCGCACCATTTTACAAAATTCGAGATATTCAATTCTTTTAAATGCATCATTCTTGCATATCTTCATATTCCTTCTTTTCTTCATAAGTTCTCTAGTCTCAGTAGAAATTTTATTAGTCAATTGCTGCTTTTTTCTACCAGCTATCTTTGTTGCAGTTTTTAAAAGTGTATCAGTTATTTTCATATTAATTTCATTCAAATCTGAATCATGTTCAAAATCTACTAATACTTGAAACCGATTTGTAAGTTCTAATTTAAATTCATTAGAATGTTTCTGAAGATTAGGAATATCAACTGTAAATATAGTTTTTCTTAATAATTTTTGTCTCTCTAGTTTTACATTAACATGTATCTTACCCCTTACTAATCGATGATCACTTCCTGTGTTAAATTTATTAAGAACATTACAATCTTGAAATATGTATTTTCTGTTAGTCAAAATATAATCCAATTCTGCTGTACCTTCATTTGGATGCTTCCATGTCCATTTCCTTCTAACATTTTTCTCAAAAAAAGAATTCATAATATAAAGTTTTTCCTTTTCTGCAAACTCCACAAGTCTATGTCCTCTCTCATTTCTATTACCATAACCAAAATTACCTACAACACTTTCATCTTTCATTTGTTTACCAATTCTAGCATTAAAATCTCCCATAACAATTTTAAAATGTTGTTTACTCTGATCAAAAGCCTTTTGTACATCCATATAAAAATCTTCTACTACTTCATCACTGTGAGAACTTGTTGGGGCATAAACCTGAATTATCTGCATTTGATATCTGCTATTAAGTTGTATAACTAATCTTGCCACTCTGTCTGATACACCATCAATCTCCACAATATTGTTCTTCCACTTTTTATTTATAATGAATCCTACTCCACTTGTATTTCCAATATTTGTGCCTTTATAATAGAGCATATGTCCACTTTTTAAATCAATTGTCTCTTCACCTTTTCTTCTAACTTCACAAAGTCCAATAATATCCCATTTAATATAAGAGAGTTCTTCTTCTAATTCTTGCAATCTTCCTTCACTTGAAAGTGATCTGCAGTTGTAAGTACCTAAATAAAAAGTCGTCATCAAATGGCAGCCTGGGTCCGCCTCCAGGATATTCTTAGCACCCTCCGCCTTCGGCCACCAACCGCTGCCTTGGTTGGTGACTTTATAGCCTCCTGGGATTAAGGGCCATGCTTTATTTTTGTCTGTCATAATTGTATAATTGGGAAAAATCTTTATCATTTACACAAACATTCATTCTGCCTTATCAGGCACTGAGAAGAAAGACCATGGTGTTTCTTGATCTTAAACTCAGAGGTAAAAAGCCAATAAACTCACCATGCTGGCTAATGCGTGTTGGTGAGCAGCCCATCCATGTTCGGATACTATATGAATAAACATATAGTAATAACAGCTGCAACGACAAGAACGTATGGAGTGGACATTAGGAATTTGCCCTGCTCGGTTCCTTTAAGGCCTCCAAGAGGAATCAAAGGGTCTCCTTTCAGTTAATAGCAAACTCCTTTCTGCAGCCATGTGGACATCTATATTATGTTAAAATGTGTTCTCTTATATTAGGGATGGATACATAAATCACATATATAAAAAATATTATTGCAACTTTGAGCAAAAAAAAAATACATTATATCAAATTTAATATACAGAAATAAATTTTAAAAAAAAAACATTATTAAGCATATATTAATAAGTTGTTCAATTAACACACATAAAAAAACATAACAAAAAGGACATTTTAGCATTACAATATATAAAAAAAAAATCAGAATAATGAAAAAAATAAGTTTAATGAATTTAAATTATGTGTGTGTATTTCATATATTATCAAGAATAACATAATCAACGAACAAACTCTTAATGTTTTCTGTATCAAAAGAAAAAACAAAATGCTTTGGCTTTAGAAATTAAAGTTTACTATCAATAAGTAAGAATAAAAGATTTGTTAATGAAAATTCAAAGTTACCCGATTATATTCCCTTCTTATGAATGTCCCATGTTTGAATTTTCAGATAGCTTGCCTATTTCTAGCTTCCACATGTTGATTTGTTTGTTTTCACCATTTTAAAAAAAAATCATTGTAGACACTTTAGATAAATGTGAGGAAAACTTTAAAAAAAATTGATTTATAGCTTAATCAAACTTGGCTATATATATGGCTGTCATACATTTTATTTTTTTTTCTTCTCCTCTTTTCAAAGATGATGATCATATGACCTCTGTGGCTGGTTTTAAATTTGACCATTCTTTTGGTTACTATCGACCGGTATATGAGTCCACAGTAGATTATTGATTTAACCCATTATGTCGTATTTCAAGGAGCAGAATAGTGGGTTTAGCACAGCAAATTCATTGTATTATACACAGCCCAAAAATAAATATTAATACCATTTTACAGAATTTTCAATAACTTCCTCCAAGAAATTCAATTTTGTTCCATTTCCTTATATTAATCTTGCTGTGAATTACTTATATATAGGCACACATCTTTCCTTATGCTGATACTAAAGCAACAAAAACTCACATATTCCTTTGCTGAACTTTTTTAAAGAAACTAATAAAACAGTTCATTCCAAGTTTATAAGAAACAAACAAAAAAAAAAGAACTGACTGGCTCTTTACTTCTCAATATTGTTAACTCATTGCTTTCCAATTCTTTAACTTTTAATTGTCTTCATCTTTTGATTTAAAATTTAAAACAACTGCATATTTCCTTGAACTTTAAGACAACTTTAAAAACTGCCATTTACTACTAAAACTGATCATTTCTTTTAGTTTATACGAACTGCATATTCGAGGGGAAAAAAAACTTTTAAAAAGCTGTCTTCCAAAAAAAAAACATATTGTCAGGTCATTCTCTCAAGACAAGATTAAAAACTGAATCTCTCTCAAAAAACTGCATAGTAAAGACCACATCTCTCTTTTTAGTAGCAATAAAAATGACCTCTAAATATTGTTTCATTCGTTTTTATATTTCAAATTTCTGACCAAAAGGCAACCTGCAAATCCTGTTATCTTGAGATAAAGATCAAAGCTTCACAAGCTGATCATCCTCAAGTCATTAATAAGAAAATTAATAAGAAGATTATTAATTATATTTATTCCATCAAAGCACTTCTTTTCTCTCAATATCTAAGATCTAGATAATACAAAACAACAAAAGCTTGCAATAAAGATAAGTGTAAAATGTCTTATGTCTAAAACATTTGTACTCGCACATGTATATTTTATCTACTAGTCTTGATCACTTTCTTTTACACCTTTGAATCTGTTTTATTTTAACAAAAACTAAAGCTAAATAATTTAACATATTATTTAACACAAATAATAGATCAATATATTAAATATGACTTCTTACAACCCCATATTTATTACTGTTTACTATTAATTATCTATAAACTATATAATAATACTCGCGCACATAAATCTATATATAAATTTTTTTTTTTTTTAATTAAAGAATATATATGTATATGTGAGAAATGAGAACATATATATATAACCTCTTTTATCTTCCTCTCTCTTCTTCTCTCTTGTAAAATTCTCTGTCTTGGGTTTACGGTTTATCATTATTCAGACAGCCATCATAACATCTGATTGGCCGTCAGATAAGTATTATAATAAGTGCAAAAGGTTTGCAACCTTTCAATTTAATTTCAAGTAACTATCTGCACTTTATTTAAAATAAATATTATTTACATAAGAACAAAATAAGAACAATTATAAGATATAAGAACAATTAGTGGAATTTTAAATTCACTGTTAATAACTAAAAAAAAAATTTTTTTTTTAAATTCACTGTTCATAACTCATTCTTAGATTGTGCCCCCTTAAAAATCAAATTGCCCCTTGTGGGGCATGTCCCCACATTGTAAAACATTGTTTTAGATCTTCAATTAATGACTAAATTAAACTGATATTTATTAGGCAATTACAAAAGAAAAAAAATCAGGAATTTATACTTTATAGTTATTAGCTTGATTATGTAAATTAATTTAAATTTCTTGTAGCTTTTTGTTTAGAAAGAATATCTAAATGTTGAGATGCGACATAGATTCTGCTGAGCAGTCCTTTTAATTAAATTGCATGAATATAGAGTTATTAATTTTCTAAATTTATAACACAGAAGTGAAGTATAGACCACTTATTATTGTAATGTAAAATCACTGGAAATATTTAATTTAAGAGTGCTTTATTTATATTTTGAAAAGAAATGTGCCATATTAAAAATCAAATATTTTTCAGCTTAATAGGTGTAATGATATTGAATCTATTATTATAAATGTGTATGTTCTCATCTTCAATAGATTGGTATATGAAATGAAACGGAAAAACAATTGCTAAAAACTACTTTATAATAAAACTAGGAATCATTTTAAAGCAACTCTATTTAAGTTGTAAAAATTCTCTCAAAGATATTTTAAAATAGTTGATACAGATAAGAGATTGTTTCAGACAGATAAGTTTGTTGTAAAATGTCAGATCAACATATTTTTGCATCAGATTTTAATAGATAGGAAGATATCTGGGTTCTACTGTTTTAAATTACTAAACATCACATGATCACCATTTCCTATGCTTACCCAAACTGTTAAAACAGTGATGTGATATGATGTGATGTATTGTGGCTTCTCCTTAAATGAAGTCAAGAATATCTAAGCAATTATGCCCAGATAAACTCTCCATACAGTCATGCCCTCTAGTGCACATCACAGTAATCAATCGATGCAAGAAACATTGCGCATAAAATTCCTATCTAGTACCTAGTCATCCAATATCCTTAGACTAGTTTCTAGCTTATGGTGTTTATTGATTACTATGGCTTACACCAGGTGGCACTTCTGTATGAAGAGTTTGTTACTGTTTCTACTGATTTACTCGTATTAGATATTATCAAAGTCATATTAAGCTTTTCTATTTACCTTCCCTCCCCATCAGGTATAAGCATACTCATGAAGAATATAGTTATTCTGAGTGCCTACTAGTAATGAAGTAAATCAGAATTTTCTTAAGGTTTTATATATGTATCTTTGTTATTAAATCATTTTTAATACTTAAAGAGACAATCATAACTTATGTAGATTTAATTTTACAATCATAATTTTACTTAGATGTGCAAATATGTTCTTTTTTGCTTATTTGCTTAAAATTTAACACTAATATAATAGATAAATTTAAAATTTTGAACATATTTTTTTGAAAATATTGTTATTATTTCCTTACTAGGTGAAAGTGAAATAATCTTACTTTTTGTGGAGTCACCCCCTCTCTCTTGGGGAATTGAGAATTACACCACTTTTGCTGCATATGGAACTTTCATTGTTGGAATAGCAATGTTAATTATTCTTCCTTTATTGAAACAATATCTTAAATTAGAAGATACCACAATAATGATCTTGGGGAGTTTATCAGAAATATTATATGGTCTAATGAGAACATTTGCCAAAATGTCTTGGATGATGTATGCGGGTAATAATATCAATTTTTAAGTACACTTATGTGATAATTGTGTGGGCGTAATAAGTAGTTAATTAAACAAATATTTTAAAATAAATATTTTTAAGCAAATATCACATAAATTTCAATTTTATTAAGATAAAATATTTCTATTTTTTATTTAAGGTATTACTTTAGGAATATTAATGCCTTTTGTGGATGTCGGAGCAAAGTCGGGATTTTCTAAATTAGTTAGTGATGATGATCAAGGTAACATTCTCTTTTACTAGATATATAGTTTTATTCACTAAATAAGTATAATTTTACTCACAAAAACAAATTTACTCAATATCAAACATACATATATATATATATCATTAAAAACCAGTCAACACTTAGACAATCCCATTATCAATACAATCAACAATTTCAAACTGTTGTCAAGGCAACCTTCTTTTAACAATAGACAGAATCCGTTTATATATATATTAAGAAATAAGGAAAAGAGGAAAAGAGAGAAAGATCCTTTGGGTGACTGATCATGAAAATATAATGCCAGTTCCACAAGAATGAAATGATACATATTTTTCTTTGTATGAAGATTTAATATCCTTATATTTGATTATAAGCTTATTTCCTTTAATAAATTAAATAAAAATACTTAATAATAAGAATGTTTAAATTCTACTTGTGAAAATATTTAATTATAGAAAACATGAATAATAATAATGTTACTTCTGACTAGGTATCTGCAAGTAAAATTGCATAAATTATAATGGTTTAAACATTTTTAGTATGAACTACTTTGAATACAGCTGATATGGATGAGGTATGATTTGGATACAAGCTAAATATTTGCAACATAACATGCAGAAAATATTTTCAATGGTGCAGTAAAAAGAAAATCATCAGGCTTAAAACTATTTTTAAATATAGAATATTATAATGGGTAACTAATTCATTTCATTAATAAAAATAAGAAATAATATCCAGATAATTACACAACTAAAATTTTCATGAATATAAGCTTAGATATTAAAGTTATTTAATAGTGAATAGAAACTAGTGCCAATAATAATTATAATCCTGTAAAATTATTTTATTTCTTTTTTGATATGATGAAGTAAAATAAATAAATACACTTATAACTTGTGAACAAACATATAAATTATTAATTTAAAGAGTGATTAATTAAAGTTAATGTTAGAATCCATATATAAACATGTAGGCACATTTCAACATTGACTTTTGTGCTAAATATTTCCCTTTTATAAAAAAATCTAAGTAAAAATAAAATATCCATAATATTATTTTCCACAGTGCATTGAAATATTATTTTCTATAGCAGTGCAAACATAAATATACTTATTTACAAAAAGTGTTATACAAAACGATATGTTAAACTTTCCATTTTGCTAAAAATAATACATTTTTTGGAATGCTTCTGCAATTAAGTAATATATTTTTAAAAGTATTCATTAGATTATTAAGATTTTATATAGACAAGCATCACTGTTATTTAAGAAAAATTACTTTCACAGTTTTATTCTGTAATTTTAGGCTGAAATATTTTTTCAAAGATTCCATTTGAAACGTGTTTATGTTCATACTATGCTTATACCTAAATGAAGATTGGTGTATATATGATTTGAATCTTCTATGTTTCAAAGGACTTTCTTCAACAAAGCAATATTGTTTCATGATTTCTTTTGTCCACATGCTTCTGGAGTGATTGCTAAGAATACAAAAATCATAATACAGAAGCTAACATGTGGCTCACAAAATCTTGAAAGTAAGAGAAATCCACAATTGGAAAACAATCAGTTAATTTTTTTTCTTGTTCAAAATAATAGATTTTAGGATACTTCTTAATTTAACTGATGCTTTCTTGGAAGTACTCATTGAAGATAAGAATAAAAATCTTAAATACAGACAATCTTCAATAGAAAAATTTATTTAAAAAATTAATTTCATGGCATTTATTTGTGTAGTTTTTAAATTGAAGTATTTTCTTTTAAACTCCTTTTTATGTAGTACTTACATTTATCCCCACTGTCAATGTGTAGCCATTTCAAATGTTTTATTCCAAGTATTAAAGATTGACATATTTTTCTTTTAAATAAACACAATAATAAGTGAAATAATTTTGATATTTCTCCAATCATTAATCATGAGTTTTTCATTACGATATTTTTCTATGTGGAAATAAGATGTGATGTGATGTACTGTGATTTTTTCCTTATACGGAGTCAAGAATTTCTCATCAACTATGCCCAGAGAAACTTGTTAGCCACTTTGACTTCCCTTTCTATTCCACACCCTAAATTGTCCCATATGCTTCTCTATGTCAACTCCATGGCCTTTATATCTAAATCCTCCTTGTCTTTTTCCAAACCAAGCATAAAATCCAATAAGCCACTTTCTGTATAATCACTTTGTTTAAATTGAAATTTGTGTGTTTTGCCCTCTACTGAGAAACTTTGCAAACCATATTTTTTTACAGCTTTAAAATTCATACACATATTTTTTTTAATATTTTAATTTCAAAAAAAATCACAAGATATTAGAATATTCAAATACATGGGTCTTTAAAGGTTCTTAAACTCTACAATGATTGGTGCCATTTGTATATTTGGTGATCTCAAACTTTGTGAGATTACTTCGAGGAAATATTACGATGGTCTAAAAATTTAATTTTGTGGAAAGTTTATGATTATTTTTGTATAGAAATTGTATAACAATTATTGAAAATCAAAAATATATATTTTTTCCTTTTTTTTTTCCAGAAATGTTTTATTTTTAAATATAAAGACATATTTTTCTGAGCAACATCACTATAGTGATTACAACTTCAGGAAATTTAATAATCTACAAAATGTCATGATTAAACAATCTGTAATAACATTTAGCAATATCATAAAAATTACTAAAAATTGTAAATATTTAAAGCATAATTTGATTGATTTACTAATTATTGAAAATTTGTTCAGATTTTTAAACCAAACATCAAACAAAAATGTTTTCATTCATTTTTCCAACTGAATCTGCTCTGCCTGAAATTTGATGGTGAAACAGCACTTTGTGTTAATTAAAATCTAATTTTTAAAATAATTCTGAAAAATCAAATGTATTTTTTAAAAATTTATTTGGTTTCTAAACAACAATAGCTTTCAAATGAAATCAAATTTATTATATTCCAATAAATAATAATGAGTTAATATTAAAGTGAAAGTTTAAAGCTTAAAAGTAAGTGAGAACAAAGAAATCTGTCAGAGTATGGGAAGTTAAAAGAGTTATAATAAAACTCATTATATAATTATGCTACTTATCTAATAATATACAGTTTTCTTTGTGGCAAATTTGCTTTTAAAAATAATATCTATTGTGCATATAATAATTTTTATATATGTTTCTTTCTGAAAACAAAACAATAATAGTAGGCTTATTTTCTGTGAGAATAGAATTCCTTTCTAAGCTTCATTTTAAATATTATCAATATTATTAAAAATATATAATAAACTCACAGTTTTAATAAAAAAAATTAAAAATAGCAACTATTTTAATATTTAAATAATATTTTAATTTGCGAAGCACCAATAGTTGAAAATTGATTGGCTGTCAGTTAAGTATTGTAATGAGTGCTAGAGATTTGCAGTATCTCGATTTATTTCAATTTTTAACATTTAAAGTAAATTTGTTACATTGTTCTTTTCACCAGAAAGACAAAAATGTGTCTATTTTTACTTCAAGATGCTAGCATTTACAGATCATAGATTTTGACGCTTCCACTAATCACATATTTAAGAGTTGAAGTTTGATATTATCTTATAATTTTTTTAAAAGGGAGGTGGAGGATTTTATTACCAAAAATAATTAAACATTTTATTTAAATAACTGATTTTACCAAATGAATTAAGAGTACTTTTATAGAAATTATACAATGGAAATTTACCACCCATGTTTGTCTTAATTATCCATTTTCAGGGGCCTCAACTATTTGTTTGTATTTATTTACTGAACATGCATTAAAATTAAACAATATTAAAAAATTAATTATAAGTTACTGTTACATTTAAAAAAATATTACTATATGGCTTATAAATTCCATTTCACAACATATAATTATTATTTTTTTTACATATATGATAGCATATGAGCATAAACACATTGCAAACATTGTTACCATTATTTGGTGACATTTTATTATGTTTAGTGTAATATTGTTTTTGCGATTTTACTTTACTTGTTTTTTGTGGAAATGATTAAAAATCGGTATCTTCCAATGGCTGAAGAAACAAAAATCACAGAGGAACCATGAGACAACACATCAATTCTTATATAGCAAAATTTATATTGCAATGACTGTATAAAGATAAAAATGCATTTGTGATGATAATGCATGCTATAAAGGATTTCGGCCTGCCGATATAAAGCATCCATGTTTATAATGCATCTTTCCTATATGTTCTTAGACAAGCAGCTTTTTTATTCGCTATTTATATTAAATTACCTTTAATTACAATTATTTGTAGTTTTGTTTATTTTTTGTTTTTTAGAATCATATTAAAAAAATATTAAATATGATAGCTTGTAATCGGCCATATTGTTTGCAAGATTTTTTGATGCCCCTGAAAATGGATAATTAAAACAAACACAGTTGGTGAACTTCCATTGTATAGCTTCAACAAAAGTGCTGAATTAAGAAATATGAAAAAATAAAATTAATATTTCTTTTTTGTAAAATCAAGAATAGTTCTAGATTTATAAAATATAATACAAATATGTGTGTATACCCAAATGTAATTTGCTACTTTCCATGTACACATGAAGAAAGAGCATCCATGCTCTTAGGTACCATTACCCAAGGAGATGTACACTATAGGTTAGGAAATTTTAAAGAATAATTATGAGTTTTTGATTAATTGCACATTATTTGGTTAATAAGCTGTGTTATGATGACAATAATTTGACAGTAAATTTAGTATGATTGTATGCCAAATCTTTATCTGGTCATGAATATATATATATATATAGCAAAAAATACTATTATAGCGATGTGATATTTTAGAAAATATGTTAAAGATGATTATATATAGAGCTCACATATAAGCTCTTAACAAGCTTTGCAGAATATCCCCAATCCCAGACTATTACCGGATGGTATATTTTCAATTTATACTGTTAATTAACTGTTTGCTGTCTTATTGCTTTATATTTAAAATTTATCATACATATATAAAAGAATAAAGATGGACCAATCTTATTTCTCAAAAAGTTTTGTCTTATGCTTTGGATTGAGAGTATTTTATTTACTTAATAACTGTGTGTTGGAGTATTAATCTTAATGTTATTATATAATATTAACTGCTAGGAAAGCTTATATTTATATATATTGTACCTGCCATCAGAGGTGGATAAACATATGCATGATATATGTGGATAAGCAACTAAGCAAATAAATGGTAGGATGATTTTTAAGCTGACAAGACATCCTGAATCTGTTGTATACTAAGGACCACCATGGTGATCCCATGGGTGTCTTGAATCTATTAACTCCTTCCATCATTTGTACTGTATTTAAGAAACAATTTTATTAATAAACCAGAATTAGTTCAATGAACATCACGAGAATAATGAAACCAGGTGAGAATTACCTTAAGTTAAATTATTTTTTCCTAATTAATATATCTTACAATGGACAGGTGTGTACTTATCAATAAGTATCACAATGATGGAAGCTTTTTTAAATTTATTCATTTTATGTAGCTCAATATGATAATTATAAAGAAGGCACAACAAATAATTTATTCAAAAATTTAAATAATGAAAAATAACGTAATGATAAATCAAGTATGATTTTTTTATTTAATATTGTTTCACTCTATTCCCTACCACAAATTTGTTATTGATTTCTATTTTTTACACATTAATGAAATATATTACAATACATTTATGTATGCAATAAGAATAGAAACATTTCTCAGAACAATCATGTCCTATATGTTACAAGAGCAAATATTTGTTCTGTGACGTGTTTATAGTCATAAACTTCACATATTTAATCTGCTATAAAAATCACCTACATGGGATTAAAATTATTAGCAATAAGAATATATATATATACAAACATACATATATTTATATCAAGTAAACTATAATAACCATTTGACTATCTAATAATGAATGTAATCACTATATATATATATATATATATAACTGTAATAAACTATATTTACAGTCTTTTAATCTTCAGAAGTACTTTCACTTAATTCCTTAACCTGACTCAACTGCCATTAGATTTAACAACAGTTGAGAAAGGTTTAGGAATAAACCAAAAGTACTTCGAATTGAAAGACTGTATTTGTAGTTCATTACCATTATATTTATTATTTTTATTGTTATTACAATAATTTTTTAATTAATGTACATTTTATTTGTATTATATATTTATGTAATAATATTATAATTTGATGTCTGTATTTCTTCAAAGCAATATACGTAATTATATAATTGAATATTTATAAATACAGTAATCAGATATATTTTAACAATTTTATCCACTTAGTAGCACTTTCCACTATCCTTGCAGTCTTTTTCAACTAACACTTTGAAAGGCTAACCTTCCCACAATTCCATGACCTTAATGTTTGCTGCCTGCCTGTTAATTAAGTCATGTCTGTATTTGTATATTAGCATAGCTTCCTTTTATTTTTCATTTGTTATTTTTTTCAATTTGCAATATTTTAATGTTGTTGTAGTTGAAGTTAAAGCCATAAATACATAAATTATTATGGTCATGAAAAATGGATGCTGAAACATTATTATCTACTTTGCAATTTAGATTTGATTTCTGAACTCTTTTTGACAAAAGCAAGTGCTCTTTAGTTCTTTTTTCCAATTTACATCTCAATTTACCTATATATCCACTACCACACCTACATATCCATTTATAAATCATACAATTTTTATTTATAAACATTAAGATCACAGAAATGTGAAAATGTTAGCCTTTCAAAGTGTTAGCTCACAAAGACTATGAGGATAGTTAAAAGCGCTCCTAAGTGGATAAAATATGGTAATATTCTTTCACTTAACTGTTATATAATAATCTTCGTGTTTCACAAAGTTTTGCAGATATTGGTATTTCATATATTTGTCTTTTAAAATTATACAATACTGGAAATGAGAAAATAACTTTGTTTATCACAAATGTTTGCATTTAGTGTGACATCTATTCAATACTCATCAAATTTTAGACTGGTGAATAAATATAATAATCTCATTAAATACTGAATAATAAAAATAATGGAAGTAGAGAGTATAGGTATCTAAGACATAAATATAAATGGCATTAACTGAAGACACATGGATATTGCCACCTTATTGTAACTATATAGACTTGGAAAATCCTAATAAATTTAAAAATAAATATAATGGATATGCATAATATCATGTGTTTGGTATACTATATCTGTAGTCACTTTATTGACATATTAATTTGACAATGAAACTCAATGGCTACCCTAATTGATTTATTTTCCATCACTATGTGATAGACACAATTCCTAAATAGGGTTGCCTACGCATACAGTCAAGGTAATGCTGAAACTTCTGTTCTCAAATCCAGTTCCAACATGACTCATTAATCATTTTACTGACTTGAACAAAAATTACAACTAAGGTATTGGTTTTTCTAATCTCAAGGGCTGGTGTTAAAAAAACAAAAAAGAGGATTGGAATCGAAATTGCTATTATGCATATAATTAAAGAAAGGCAGTCTGGTTGCACAACACCCAATACCATTGTCCCATGTAATATAACAAGCTGACCAATGGGTTGAGACTACTCGATCCTATAAGTGACTGGAGAAAGTAAACTAATGAGGGAGATTACAAAAACAAAAATTGTATATAGACACTTATGAACCAACATTTTACCCCATAAGACAGCAAAAAATACTTTTAGTTAGTCACTGTTCTTTTGATATTCATAATTAACTCTTATATCTGAGGACTTGTGGAACTCATAGATGGCCTGGGCAACAATAGTCTGAAAATAATACTCAATTTCTCTCTCTCTCTCTCTCTCTCTATATATATATATATATATATATATATATATATATATATATATATATATATATATATATATGATCACTAGATGGAGACTAGTCTCCCTACCCTTCACTGATATGAGCCAACTAGCTTGAAACCAGCTCATCTAGAGGTGGAGACAATGAAAAAAATATTGAATTCTATCTCTCTCAGCATTTATGTAAACAAAAGCTTGTTAGGAGCTATTGGTAAAGCTCCATCTAGTGATCATAAAATGCAAGCAAAAAGCAAGTTACAAAATTTATAACTTGTTTTGTTTATCATATATATATATATAATATTGATTTCCCCCTTCATTTGTATTTGTAATTCAAATTTACAGATGCTTGTTCTTCTACATATGGTGCCCAATGACAGAAAAAAGAAAGGTCAAAAAGACATGTTTATAACCAATCACAGAAAACATAATAAACAAAAGAGAAAAGAGTGTACAATTATCTAACAAGTGGAAGATTTGAAGGGGCTAATTTAAACAAAAATGTATGCTTAATTACAGTATGAATAGAGCAGCAACAATAAATAATTTAAGAGAGTTGTGATTATGGTGAACTTCACCGAAAGTGCACTTAGAATTACGTTATAAGGAAGAAAAAAACTATTTTGTCATGCACACAAACTAATGTTTACAAATTGAAATATGTATGTATGTATATGTGCATGTGTGTGTAATGAATAAATATATAAATCATGGTAATTTTATAACATTAAATCGTAAATAACTTTCAGAAAACAAGTTGAAAAACATTATGTGCCAATGATTGAATGTGTTTCTGCAAGTTATTTATTATTTAATATTTAAGATAAACATAAAATAAAGAAACATTCACATAAATGCATTAAAAAGTTAAAAAAAAAATTTCAACTTTTGTAAATAAGAGATAGAATGAAATAACAAATTTACAAAGCAGATTCCGAAGAATCATTTAAAAAGAACTTGGAAATAAAGTCTTTCTTCTATCAAGACCAAAATATTTATCAAATTAAAAATCTCCATTTTTATATGACAAATAAATAATCCACCAATCAGATTTTGACATTGATACAAGAACATAAGCATTATTTTCAAGCTTACTTAAATGCTTTTTGGGGAATCTGATTTGTGTATTAATTGTTTCGCTCTTTGGTTTTATTTGTAAAAGCTAAAAAAATTATCTTTTACTTTTTAACAAATTTATGTGAATAAAAATATTTAAAACATTTCTTTAATTTTTTTATTTTTATTTTATACTTTTTAATTATATATTCAATAAATAATTAATTTTAAATTACAAGGAGATTGCTAAATGTCGGCACCGATTAGACACCACTAGCGACTGCATCAGTATTACGTGTAAAATAAAAAAATTAAATTACTTTATAATCTTTTGCTAAAATTGTTTGGAAAATATAGAAGCAAAGTACTGTCATCTGAAATGCATATATATGCAAATTTCAAATAGATTGAAACTTGGGAAATGGGTCAAAATTGTGTACAAGATTTTTATATGTTCGACTAAAAGCAGAATAATTTAAATCAAACTGCCCTATTAAAAATTACCATGATTATATATTTAGTTATTACATATATAATACATTGAGATTATTACTCTACTGGTCTAATTTAGAAGCACAAGATAAAACTTATTTTTTTAAAAAAATCAGTCCGTCTTTTTTTTATATCTGAATTTATATGTAGAGGCTAATCTTAAGCACTTTGGAGAAAAAGCATGAAGATTTTAAATTAAAACTATATATAAATTGAAGTATATAAAAAAAGACAAACCGATCTTTTCTTTAAAAATGTTTTATCTTGTGTTTTGGACAGGCAGTATTTCATTTACTTAATAGACCCGTGCTGGAGTATTAATTCTGATACTAACTACTGCAAAGTTTATATATATGGAGTCGGGCTGTCATATTGCTAGAAGAGATAATAAGAGATGTACCATTGAAATTTTAAACTGAATTTCAAGAGATTCTAAAAAACCTAGAAGGAGACCACATGTGAGATGGAGAGATGGAAAAAATATGAAAGTATGCTGAGGAAATGTGGAGAAGAGTGGCTAGAGATCAAAGAAGATGGATTGAACTTGGAGAGCTCTTTATACTGCAGTGGATCAATAACAGTTATTGTAAGGGACTTGACCTCAGACTTTCAAACTCTCCATCGCTATCTAATCCATCTTATAATCTGGTACACGTGATCACATACATGTGAAGAAGATAAATGATCTCCACCATATGCATTTTATGCTGAACCAGCACTCATAAGTTTATCCATACTGGAGAGCATTTATCTTTTTCACATGTATGTGGTCTTGTGTATCAGTTGTACAATATGGATTAGATAGCTGTTGGAAGTTTGAAAGTCTGAGTTCAATATACATGTATTTAAATATTACTTATACACTATGATTAATTTGCATTTCTATCAGCTAAAATATATTTATAAAGAAAAACTATTTTCAGTGGAGTTTTTGCTGTCAGATTGAATATTTTTAAAAATGAAATGAATAATTCTGAATCCAAACTGTAGAGTATCCATTTGTAATGATCCTTTGCATTTGGGCAATTAGTTCAAATATGCGGATGTTCCTTGTTCAATTTTCAAATAAGAACAATGAGGAAAAAACCCAAACATGTCTTGGAATTTAAAACACAACATATGGTAGAGCATTACAAATTGAACAGCATCATATCTAGTTAATGAAACAAATAAAAGGTAATCAAATAAAAATATTTTTAATGCAAAAAAACAACATTACATATCATCAAGATTACCCTTAAAAAAGAGTCTTCTAAGACAGTTATCAACCAATATTTTAAAAACTTAAAGTAAGATTGATACATTTATTTTAATTATTGAGGAATATTATAATACATTAAAACATACATTGATCTGTATTTTATATAGACTTTTTAATTATTTTCAGGCAAAGTATTTTCATTCGCATCCTTATTGGATTCAATCACTCCTATTTTATTCAATCTTATTTACAATGGTATATTTCAATTAACTGTGGAAAATAACAGATCTGGATTAAGTTTTCTTTTCAGCGTAGCCATTTTCATTTTAATATTAGTTATAGCACTGTAAGTATATTAGAAGTTTATACTCTTATTCTTCTCTTTTATTTTCTTTGCATATCTTCATATATTCATATATATGTATATTGCTTATAATAACTTCTTTCATATACACTTCAATGCAAACAAATTTTCTTAAAAAACTTCCTTGTTTTTCTTACAGTTTCGACTCTTTGCAGTCTTCATCAGAGTTACAAATATCAATATTTGAATAATATAAATACATCTGTGTATCTGTATATATAAATATGTTTAAAGGATATATGTGTATATATTTGGATATGCATATGTATATATAGAAGTAGGTGTGGATTATATATATGTCTATGGGTGATGTGGATATATATATATGTGTGTGTATATTTTGATATACATAGGTGTATATTTTATATATGTGTGAAGTGATGGTTATGTTTTATATTATTCAAATATTGTAGTTCTGATGAAGACTATTGGGCAGTCGAAACTATAAGGAAAATAAAAAAGTTTTTTAAAAAAAATTGTTTGCATTGGAGTGTATATGAAAGAAGTTATTATAAGCAATATATATATATATATACAGAAATTAATATCATTTAAATATTTAATTATTTTTATATTGTTACATTTATCCATTTATTAAATAATAATTTTATATCTAAAATTATTGAAGCTTTTTGAAATGTTATTAAATTACTCACATCAAAATCATTTTTGTTTGATGCACAATAAAAAAGATTCGATAAGATTTTTAAAATTTTGATGATTGTGTGCTGTGTTAGATTTTTGCTGTTTATTGTTTTAAAACCTTCAAAACATCACATGATCACCTTACACATGCTGTTAGTAAGAGTATCAAAATTTCCAACAGTAGTGCCACCAAGTGTGAGCCTTCACAACCAAATAGGTAAAAGGTGGTTGCTGAAGGATTATATTCAATCCTAAGATATAGGTGCAGTGCTCTCAGATCCAAGGCTTCTCACTGATGAAAGCCATAAGCTAGAAAATAGTCTGGGGATGTTGAATGAGTAGGCACTAGATAGGGATTTGTTGTACAATCCTTCCTGCATCCATTGATTACTCTGGCTTGCACTGAATGGCGCTGCTGTATGGAAACATTGGTACTCTTGTTATTGTTTTACTTTTAATCTCTACTTAATTCTTTTATCATTGCTATAATTCATCTCTGTATACAAATCAAACATCAATGAAGTTATCTTTGTGAAAGCATGGCAAAAATGCATGTGGTATGCATGTGGTGCATCATGTTGTAAATAATGTATTCTTTGTAACAACATCTTTAAAATGATTATTTATTTTATTACTTTTTTATATATAAAAGTTATATTTAAAAAACATTTTTTAAAGAAAAAAAAAACACAGAGAATTTATATATTAAAAATTTATAATCATATCGCAGAAGATTCTCATTTCAAATATATTATTCAGAATTATAATAAATTTGAAAATAAATTTGCTTTTCATTTATCAATGCCCATTTATTGACGGCCTGCAAAAATAATTCTCAGTAAAGTATTTAGAATGAGAAAGATCTGTGATGTGATTATAATCTTAAATGTTACATATTCAAGTAGTAATAAGTTATTTACATGCTATTGAAATTAGTAAAAAGTAAAAATTAGAAATTTAAATAAATTGTTTTCAGATAAGTATAGTCATTATATATTTATATTGTATTAAAAGAAATTATCTTAATGTAAAACTAAACAAAGCAAAACCCTCCATACAGAATTGCCACCCTATGCCAACCAGATTAATCAATGAATGCCAGAAGGCTTGTGCATAAAATCCCTATCTAATGCCTTCCTCATCTAATATCCCCAGACTAGTTTCTGGCTTGTGACCATCTGGTTGGCACAGGGTGGCAATACTGTATGGAGAGTTTTGCTTTGTTTATAAACAATTATGTGTTAGTATAAGATAGTGATCATGTGAATGTAAAACTAGGTTTTAATTAAAAAATTAAATTAAATTTATTGTGCAAATTAATTAAATTTATTATTAGTTTGTAAAGGAAATTGACCATATATTAAAGTTTATAATGTATATATTTTTATGATATATATATCAACACACATGCACATACACGCATATATATATATATTCTACCGTCCCCTTATATCCCCTTGCACCGGCTCCCTATTAAACCGTTCCTAAAAAGGATTGTGAGCTCCAAAACAAACATGATACAGCGTAAAGATTTATTTATTTTTCTTATATCAATAGTTGTTCATTATCAACACAAGAGGGCGCCAGATACGATGATTTGATTCATAATTTAATTTCTCGCATCACCTTACGTCATATCAAAACGATTTTGAAGTATAATCCCTGCCCATAAGCTCAAACTCCCAGCATGGACCAATAGGGGTCACTCAGGGTCGCGATGTGATTGCCTTCAAGACTATTATTCTGGCAAATGACACAATATTAACCAATGGATAAGAAGATCGGTTGACTAACAGATCGGTCCAAGCATTGGACGGAATCATTGGTTATTTATAACTAATACGAATGTTCGGTTGAGGCATCATTAGAATGAACAACTAGACGCTTATAATATCATCCCCCTTTATCATACAATCCAATAGAATTATTTATACTAGCTCTATTGACATTTACTTATATTTATTAATAATAGGCCCTCCCAACTCTTAAACCTATGTTAACTACATAATAAGTAAGCATCATGACTTACGGCACGATGTTTATGAATGAAACTTAAAAAAGATAAAAATAAAAAAAACAAAAAAATTATAAGAAAGACAAATTTAAAAAGTAAAAATAATTAATTGCATGAATAAATGCTAACAATAATAATAAATTCAAAAAAAATATATATTTAATTATAGAAAAAATGATTTGAGGAATGCTCGACTATTTTAAACAAATAAAAAAAATTTATTTATTATAAAAAAATGAAACATTGCTTAATAGTTTTATTTGCACGCACATACGCGCATTCTCGCACTCGCACAGAAAAGAACATATTATGCATAATAGCATGGCTGATAAAATATATTTCCTCTTATTACATTTTGAAAGTAGGTGTGTGTTATAGTTTATCTGCGAAAGAAAATAATAATTAGGATCAAAGTTCATAACTGGAAAGGTCCTAAGATGTAAATATGATGGGCTATGTAGCATCTGATATTTTTATTTACGAAAGTTGAGATTAAAATAATAAGATTTAATATATGAGAGATTACGGATCATTTTATATTTGATTTACGAAAGTCGAATTTAATTAATTATGAAATTGCCTTTTAAGTTTACGTAAAGAATGAATGGAAGTGTTATAAAAAAAAAATGTTTACCTAGGATTTTGCTTATTCTTCTGCTGCTTCTAGTTTGGTGAGGGTTCGAACCTGATAGATGAGGTTTCCATAATACATGGTTATTCATTTCACATAAGTTCAGCATAGTATGTTTGGACAATTCATGTATATTAAACGGAACAACGTCCTTGGACTGATTGGAGCATTATGTTCGGACGGTACTGTTGTTGATCATTCATAGCTGTGGAGATGTTCTGGTGGCGGAGCGTCGGTCAATCACTGAAGGGTTTTCTAGCCCATCATGACGATCGATGCTCTAAATGTTAATTTCACAGTGATCATATTGGATAAACCGGATAGCAAAAAAAAAGGAAAAGTTCTAGTTGTAGCTTCCGGAGGAATTTAAAAAAACTATACGCAGAAAAAAGTGTAAAAGATCCTTTCTTTAGATTTAGATTCATATTTATATGGGTTGGTTATTATCTGAGGATCGAATCTCCACCCAGAGTTCAATATTCTTTGAGTTGTCATTGGGGTCCGTGTCCTACATAATGTCCACTCAATCCATATGCTTGAGGCAATCTTAGGTTTATGCAATCTCATATTACAATCTCAGTTAAAAAAAAATTCATACTCATTCACACCTTTTATGCATACATGTGTGCGTGTTTTAAGAGAACAATTTAACTTACATTAGTTTAAAAGTCGAGCATTTAATCTGTCTCAAAATCATTTATATAAGCTTTTAACTTTCACTACAGTTATAATCTAAAACAAACCCCTTTTAATTACCCCCGCGGCATATACAAGTAGAAATCACTTATTGAGATATACAAGTAGAAATCACTTATTAGTAGTACTTTATATTTTATTTTTTTGTTTTCTTTTTAGAGAATATTATTATAATAGATTATATGAAAGCCTTAACTATTTAATCAGAAATATTAACATTTTATTTTACAGTGTATTTTATAACGCATTGAAAGAAAACTACATTTATTTTTTATCATAAGTTGAAAGTGAAAGAAGAAAAAAATATAGAGTGTTTACATTGCTCGTGTGTGTGCGTATATACCTGTACCGACTTTGTCTCGGTACAATATATAATGACCGTTAATTAAAAAATTGTAATCACAACAAAAATAATAAATTCAACAGTAACAAACTACTATACACAATCTTGAAATCTGCAGAAGTACTTTTGGTTAATTTCTAAAACCTGCCTCAACTGCCATTAAATATATATATATATATATATATATATATATATATATATTTATATATATATATATATATATATAAAACCAAAACTGCCCAACACTATACTAGCAAAAAAAAAAATGTATAACCATAAAACAATACAATACTAGATTAAATCCAAAATTTTATCAAAATCCTTACACAACCATGGTTTCATCTACTACAAATAGACCTTCTCAAGTGAAAATCAAGCTAAAGGAATATTATTTCCTTTAGTTTGATTTTCACTTGAGAAGGTCTATTTGTAGTAGATGAAACCATATTATTTATATATATATAATATTTAATGTTTTCACAGTTATATGATGTAGATAAAACAATATTTTTGGGTACGAACATGTATTATTTTTGCATTACAATCTGATATTTTGCTGGACTAGCAACCGCCATTATCAAGGTTAACTTTTGAAAGAACAATCAAAAGTTAACCTTGATAATGGCAGTTGCTAGTCCGTCGAAATATCGGATTGTAATGCAAAATAATACATGGTTCGTACTCAAAAATATTGTTTTATCTATATATATATATATGTAAAAAGTGATCAAAATCAATCAATAATTTATTTATTTTTTATCTTTATCAATATTATTATTAAATAAATACTTGAAAGTAAATTAATATATAATTTAATATTTGTTTTGTTAAGAAAAAAATCCTTAACACAGATGTCTTCTAATTAGGATTGAGAGCCTTATTGGAGAAATTTATTTTTAAAATAAAAACAATTGTTATTAGCAATAAATATCCAGTAATCTTATATATTATTTTATTATAAATTTTAAATAGTATAATTTTATATAATTAAAAAATCTTATTGTAAAACTACCATATCAAAATTTAAAATTTTAGATCTAAGATCTAAGTGCAGTGCTTTCAGATCCAAAGCTCCTCACTAATGAAATCCACAAGCTAGAAACTGGTCTGGGGATATTGGATGAGTAAGCACTAGATAGGGATTTTATGCACAAACCTCCTTGCATCCATTGATTACTCTGACTTGCAATGAATGGCATTGCTGTATGAACAGTTTTTCCACTGTGTAAATGGCAAAGTTTAGTGGTTTAATAATATTATCAGCAGGTACAAATAATCAATTCACTTTATCATTAGCACTTTCTTCATAACTGGAATTTAAAAAGAAAAAGCCAAAATAATAAAGATAATTATAATCAATATTCAGCATTTGTAATTGGACTTCAATAATATATAAAATCTTAAGCTATTATTATCATGAAGATGTCTGTTATGATGCATAATATTCTAAAAGTGCAAATATTATGTAAATACTTCTTACTTTATGCACATACCCAAATGCTCAATATATGTAAGCATATATTAAATGCTATAAAATTATACTGGAATTATTAAATGTTATCATAATTAAATGCTGATCATCATATCATTAATACATATCTCATAGGAAAAACTCTCCATACAGTAGCACCACTCAGTGCAAGCCAGAGTAATCAGTGGATGCAGGAAGGTTTATGCATGAAATCCCTATCTAGTGCCTACTCATCCAATTTTCCAAACTAGTTTCTAGCTTGTGGCTTTTATTAGTAAGGAGTCTTTGATCTGAGAGCACTACACCTAGAATTCCTGACTGATGAAGGCCACAAGCTAGAAACTAGTCTAGGGATATTGGTCGAGTAGGAACTAGATAGAGATTTTATACATAAATCTTCCTGCATCCACTGATTACTCTGACTTGCGCTGAGTGGCACTGCTATATGAAGAGTTTTGTCTATGTAAAAACAGCTCGTGTAGCAATAAAGAATGGTGATTGGGTGATGTTTAGTGGTTTTAATACATACTGTCATGTGAAATTAACAGTACAATGGCATCAATATATTAACAATTATGTATTATGAACATAAGTAAAATGTGTTAAATTGAATCATAACTTTTAGTCCCTAGCACCAGCTAAATAATTCTTTAAAAATTGTATAAATTACATACACATATCAAATTATATCTAGAGAAAGCTTTGGATAACAATAAGGTCTTCTATACATATATTTATAAGAGTAAAGACATGAATATCAAATCTAGTAATAAATAAGTTGACAATAAATTCATCAATGAAGCAGTAAAAAATTAAATGTCTACCATAAATATTCTCTAATATCACAGATATATCATTAATCTGATTTTGATTTACATATAGATATTAACTACTTCAATAGATTGAAAACAAAACTATACATGTTTAAATGGACTTAAACATATGTACATACATAGAGATATGCACAAATATTTTAATACTCAATAATAAATTTGTTTTTAAATAACAAGGCTTTGTTATTGTTTCTTAAATAAATAATAACTGATTCTAGATATGGTATGCATATTTCTAAGGAGAAGGTAATCAAACTTCCACATATGTACTGAACTATACTATTCATTTGGTAATGTTAAATATGACTAAACTCTCAATCCAAGTTACAGGATAAAGATTTTGAAAAGATAAGAATGGCCATCTTATCTTCACACCTAAATGCAATTATATAGACAAATCTTAAGCATCTTATATTTAACATTGCTAATTGAATAGTATGACACATGTGTGGAGGTTTGATTAACTTTCTTTTTAAGATTACAGCTTGATATTGTGTTAATAAAAATATCTTGATTATTTATATTAGGTATGTATATTTATAAAAAAAATTATTCAACTATAATTTTAATTGTGGCCAACTTGTTTCATAATATATTAAATCTTCCTCTCTTTGCCTTATTTAATATTAAAAAATTTTCATTTATTGTTCATATTTATATGTAGGGGATTCAAACTCAGACTTCCAAGCAACCCTCAACTATCCACACTATCTCATACTACTGATACACATGACCACGTGTAAAAAAAATAATCACCACTATATGTATTTTGTGCTGAATCAGCACTCATCAGTTGGTCCACATTATCATCTCCCACACACATATAATATTTGACAATTCTATATTTTCAGTTATAAAACCAAACCAGAAACTTTAACGAAAATTTAAACAAATAAACCTCATTTTTGTCAGTTTTTCTTTCTATGGAACTTCAAGCTGCTAAGTCATTTTGTTCTTCTAAGAACTTTTTCCATTAGCTGAGTTTCAATTTATTCAAAAATTTATTTATTTTTTTTGATATAAAAGCAAATGATTGTATAAGAGAAATATACTTTACTTTTATGCCATTAAGATATACAATTTTCTTGCATTTTCCTTAGTGCTTCAATTGGTATTTGGAATAAAGTGACACTATACATATATTTCTTTCTTTATCCTTTGCATATTTTTTTTGTTTGATTATTATGTATGCATAGATGGAATCAACACAATTGCCACTAGATTTCTTTACACAATAAATAAGTAGATTCTTTATTCAAATTAACGTTTCCAATAAGATATACATTACACAGAGGCAAAACTCTCCATACAGTAGCATGACTCATTGCAAGCCAATGTGTGTACTCATCTAATATCCGCAGACTAATCAGTGAGGAGCCTTGGATCTAAAAGGACTGCACATAGATCTTAGGATCTAATGCAACCTTTTAGCAGTCACCTTTTACTTTTGTAACTAACTATAAAGCTTTGAGTCCAAAATGAAAACACAATAATGTTTTCAAGCTAAGCTTATTAGCTTGTATAGTCATATAGATTTGAACTCAGTTCAGCATCAATACTTTTTAGTGTCTTTGGTTCTTTAATAACCACAGTCATCATAATCCTATTGGGAAGGATTGGTATTAAACCATCAAACATCACATGATCACCACTCTTTATGCTTATACAAGCTATTTTCACAAAGTCAAAACTCTCCATATAGTACTTGTGACTGCTTGAGGGTTGCATCTGATCCATGGCTCCTCGCTGATGAATGACACAAGCTAGTAACTAATCTGGGATTTTGGATGAGTAGGCACTAGATAGGGATTTTATTCACAAACCTTTTTGCACTCATTGATTACTTTGGCTTGCACTGAGTGGCACTACTGTAGGGAGAGTTTTGCCATCATGTGATGTTTGAAGATTTATATTATATACATACATTAATAAATTTAATTAACAGCATTTTTTCATCTGCACTTGTGTGCCTATATATATATTGTGCCCTTATCTATAGGTCATAATAAGGTAGAATGGTCGATTACTAAAAAATTTTAAATTTTAAGATATGTTTGTATGATATATAAATAATAGTAGGATAATTAGATTTTATAGTACAATTTAAAGCTGAAAATACCTGGTATATAAAAGTGTAATGGATTATTTAAAAGGAACAGTTAAAT